>JBBPKT010000062.1:0-48695 GCA_038089395.1 Pulveroboletus frians
GGACTAATAACTGCGTGCGCGGGGATGGGGCGCGACGGTTTCTTGCCCTTCCTTGCTGAACGAGAAGTCGTGTGGGCGATGCTACTACACAATTACTGCTACCGTGCCCGTCACTGCCCGTCAATATCAGGAAGACCAGTTGCGCTTTCCTTGTGCCGGTATCCATATATTCCCGGACCGACAGTCTGCGGCAGGTCAGGTCAGCTCGACTTCACTCCACTCAGAATGCCCGTCTCGACATTGGTTCTGAACGACGGGACCCAAGTCCCTTGGATAGCCTTCGGAACAGGGTCCGCACTACGTAGACAAGATGCTACAGACAGCGTCGCAGTCGCCATTCAGAATGGATTCACCCACCTTGACGGAGCACAAGTATACAAGAACGAAGCGACCCTTGGCGGCGGGATCGTGGTGTCCGGAAAGCCAAGGTCCGAATTGTACATCACGACGAAACTAGGTCCATTGGCACCGGGAGAAACCCCAAAAAGTGCGTTAGAGGAATCTTTGAGGAAGCTCGGGGTGGCATACGTGGACATGTATTTAGTTCACGGGCCGATGCACCATCCTGTAGGCCAGCTCAAGGAAATCTGGAGGGGTATGGAGGAAGCCAAGAGGGCAAACTTGACCAAGTCTATCGGTGTCTCGAACTTCATGGCGCATCATCTCAAGGATATCCTTGAAGTAAGTACAATAACTCCAGCTGTAAACCAGGTAGGAATGCTTTAGTCCACTTGTGTTGTGGTTCCGAGTTTCACTGGCCTCGGACCAGGTTGAAGCTCATCCATATGTATGGAAAAATCTCGAACCTGTCCTCGCAATCCAAGAAGAATATGGTATCGTGGCTTCCTCCTTCGCAGGTCTATCCCCCATTTTCCGCGGCAAGGGTGGCCCTCTTGACCCGGTCATTGAACAAATCCGCGCACGCTTGGAAACCACTCGGGGGACTCCCGTTTCGAGTGGTCAAGTACTCCATAAATGGCTGCAACAAAAAGGCGTCCTTGTTGTGACGTAGGCGGAATCAGTTTCTATTTTCCACCTGTGCTACATCCTGAATACTCTCTGGCAGCACATCATCCAAAGCTGAACGTGTCAGGGAATACATTGACACTGAGAACGTACCCGACCTGACACCAGAAGAAGTCGAACTCATCGAGACTACAGGAGCGACGTCACACAAGAGATTCTTCGTACGTCCTCTTGCGTGTGATGTTTCCGCCACTGATGCCCCTGCAAAGCCTGAAGTCTGGGTACTCGGACAACCGGAAGAATAAGGAACAATCTATGACAACAACGTATAGATACCCCTGTAATTACTTGTGGTTGGCAGGATGGGAAGATGTCATAGAACCATCCGTGCATGGTCCAGTGCGACGCCGACTCAGAATGCCATCACCCATTCCCGGTAGTCACACTGGAGCGATCGCCGTTTCAAGGCCGGCAAACGATGGGAACTCAGGTTGGCCCAGAAGAAAGGTGGCGTAAACATGCCCACGAACATCCACGTTCATCATCGTCAACCCCGACGAACGTAGTTGTCCCACTCCGAATCTTGATGGGCTAGATAGTGAAGGTTGACACCACCGAGCTGCGAAGGTTCCTCGGTTCTGAGTTATAACAACTTCACGATGGTCCCACAGAAGACGGCCCCTCGTGAGGGTGATATCCCGGTACGACAGGTCAACGACATCCTGCAAAACCTTAGGCTCGTGCTCTTTCACTGTTCGAGCGTTATCTCACCTAACCCTTCATCCGCAGAGGCGAGCACTTTAGACATGCACGGAATGTGCAGGGCAAGCTTATGTCTATCCGCTCACCTCACGTCCATAACCAGCCGACGTTACCGACCAACCTCATCTACCCCTCAGACGCGCCGGTGCCAGCACTTCATCCCGCTTGGATCCCCGGACCGAGCCCTCCCAGGAGCTGGCGATCGCCTATAACATCGACCCGATCCTCAACCCCCTTCGAGGGCAACGGTGACATCGATGTCGTCGCCGATACCCTCGCATGGCGGGAACGCGCACTCTCGCTTTTATTCTCTACTAATCCATCCTCATCAGAGAGCATGCGTTCGCGCGTGGTGTATCCCGACCCCAGCCCCATCCCACAGTTGACGCTACTCTGTCTCCGGCTCATCCGAGCTACCTGCTCATGCACAGACCTCGCCCGAGTCGTGGCTTGCATTCCGCCCCACCTCCGACGTGCTCTCCTTCGTTACGCCGCGATCCACGCGCCGCTATCCCAGATCGAGCTTGATGTGCTGTGTCAAGGCATGTCCCATGTCGACACCGAGCTCGTTATCGTCGGACCTCACAATACTCTACGTGAGAACGCCTTCCGGAAGGACAGCCATACCGTCATCGATGCCCATGAGGGCACCAACAGACAGGAACACAGAACTGTAGAGCCGAAGCCCGACGAATCGTGGGACACCGTGCGAACACAGGGGGACGAGCCCCTCGCCCTGCGTTCCCTCGCTGTCCTTTCGAGTCCTCTGAGCGCCGTCACTGTGCTGACGATTCCCCCGACCATCACGCATCTCGTGCTCGTCCATATACCCCAACGTATCCCGCTGCAACGACTGCCGGGGATTTGCCCGCTTCTCGTTCTCCTTGACTTGTCCTACAATGAGTGGCTGTACTCTATCGAAGGCATCAGCAGGGAAATACCGATGCTGGAGGAGGTGAGATGGACCAAGTTGCGACGACTGGAGGTACTTGGACTGAGAGCGTGTCCGGTAACTCTAACGCTGCTGTTGGAGCTGAATAAAGAGCGATGGGAGGACGTTAAAATCATTCGATAGATTTAGGTACGTGGTTAGGGATGCCTGGAGGCATCGATACACCTGAGTGGCTCTTTGTAGTGTCCGCGGGGCACATCACCATCATCCACATGGAACCTGGAAGACATGACATTGGTATCTTCGCTTCTAGAATATCAGTAATGTAGGACTATCGGAATACAAAATTGTACGAGTTGGACAATGCTGAAATGCGATAAGAACGATCAGATCTGGAGTAACAAAAAGAAGACAGCGTGCCGGAAAGAAAAGACCAAGAGATATGATATCATGTCCTTGTGCTCAGAAGAAGTGGCAGGTTGAAAGGTCGAGCCTACCGTGGGCCCCGCGTCAGGGTGAAGATTCGATCAAAGCCCACGCAAAACTTACCTCGTGAAAAGACTCTTTTTCGGGTTCGCTGGCGCCCTGTGGGCCGGTGCCAAGTGGTTGTGAGATCGGACCCATGCGGTATGCGGCAGGAACTTTGGCCCGTAGTTCGTGTAACGCAGCCCATAGACAATGCGTATATCGTACCGCAAGCTCCAGATGTGAGACTGATGGCATATTGGAGTGACCTGCCGACATAATGGTTCAAAAGACATCAACATACACAGCGAGTAAAATGACATACGTAGGATCGCGCTGTTTATCTGCTCCGCGACTCTATCGCGTCTTTCCTGATGTAAGTATTTCGCCATCGGACTGTTCTCCGGGACTGCGTATATAAGGAGCCCGGCGACGGTCTCGAGTTCCTTGTCATAGATTGCGCGATCGTCAGACTTTCGAAGGGCCCTGACGGCCGCACCCAGTTTCTGTACACGAAGCAACAGTTCTTCATTGTGGTTGTCCTCGTCTTTTGGGTCACGCTTGATGGGAGCGGCTGCAACCATCGTAACGTCCGAGGCCGGGGAGACAGTACTCCCGGATCCCAGGCTCGGTGGGGTGTACACGAGGGGTATCGTGCGACACGCCTCGATGAATGCCAAGATGCGAAGGTTGAGGGAGAGATGAATCGGGTCTACGGTTTCACCGATATACTCGAACCGCGACGGGTTCGCATTCTCGTCCGTGATCTCCATCTCGCTGTCGTTACTGTCCTCTGCGAGGACTTTTGGAAAATGTCGATTTAGGAGAGTGATCGCCTCCTCGATGTTTCCTGAGAGGATCTCGAACTGGATGCCTTTTTTCAAAAGAAGTTTGATGTCATTCAAGAAGAAATGTTTCTTGAGCACAGGACGACGTACGTTGTCGTAGAAGAATATTCTGGACCATCTCGCCACTCAGTTCTGTCGAGGATCCCTGGGAACTGATGGTGCTCTCCAGGATCTCATCGCAATCCTTATCGAGATGGCGGACAGCACTGTCCCTTGCAAATGCCTCTGCCGTCTTGAGGTAACAGTTGTGACATAGGTAGTTGGAGACGAGGTTACGCTGCGTGTCGGGTGAGAAAACCAGTACTTGGGAGGAGCCAACGGGCATACCAGGTAGTCTTGGCGTGGTTCGGCGAGATATTGGTTGCTCGCGGGCCCGGTACTCCTCTCGTCAGGTTGTCTCCCTTTGCTAGTCACACTGGGCATCGTCTAGTCGGTGGGCTTGGACGAGGTGAGACCAAGCAAGCTGCGAAGGAGCCCATACATATACACGGTGAGACACGGTGGCACGTGCTTACGTTTTGTCATCTCCTTTCGGTCGTGTAACAAAAGGTACTCAAAGTAGTTGGTCGGTCGACTTAAACCTTGCGAAGCAAGGTAACTATATAATGTACCTGTTCAGTTTGCAATATACAATAGAATCATGGGCTTGTTTCAACTTCGGCTGCGTGAACGCGCCACGGCAACGTTCTCCGCGTGTGCCCACTCGGAATGAGCGCGTGTCGCCGCAAGCATATCTCCTCGCAGCAGCCCCGCTGTTTCCTCCGCAAACGCCGCACTCCGTACAAGAGAGTTCCCTCGACCCCGGATATAGCTCCTTCTAGGATGCTTACCTCTGTAGATGAAACACTGGGACACAATGGTGATGTCGAAAAGGAAGGTCCCGCCGCTGCCAAGCAGATAGCTATCGAAAGGGAAACAAGTGTGATCAAGAGGGGTAGCCAGCTCGAATGGGATCAACGTACGGAAGGCTCTCGCGGAAGAATTCTGCTGATGCTGGTAGCGGAAGATGGGCTTCGGAAGACGTGACGATTGACAATACATAGAACAGATTGCCGAGAAATGCGCAGACAAAGAGATACACGGAAAGACCCTGCGGTGATATAGATCAAAATCAGTCACCTCGAATCAAGGAGCGGTCCACTGTACCTCAACTGACTTCCTGATGTACTGGGAACATCGTTAATGCTAATGGTACAATGACTAACTTGGCAGCACGTGTGCGACTCACATTCTTCCATATTTGTGGTAGTCGTGATGTCAGGTAAAGGATAGTACACAGCCAAGCAAATACACGTCCCACGATATGCTCGTAAGACGTGTCTTGGTCGGGCTGTTGTTGATCGCTGAACAAAGTGTCGTTGGGAACCGAGGGTAATTCCACGTCGACAGGGGAAGGAGGCGAGTGTGTAAGGTCGTTTGGCGAATTTTCCATGACAGGCAGCCCAGTCGCCAACGAGAGGTCCAGACTGGAGGTCAGTACAAGTACTTCCCCAGTCTTCAACCCTCTTCCGACCGTTGGTTGTATACCAGCTGTATATCCCCCAATGCTAAAGAGCATACCCGCACTCAAAAGAACCATGCCGACACTCCTCCGACTAGCCCTTGAGGTATTCCTTCTCTCTGTTGAGGCCGGTTGCTCTTTGGGTGGACCTTCTGTCTCTTCTTCGCGCTGAAGTGGCCTGCCTCTCACAAGCAGTGTACCCGCACCCGCAGACGTATGATGGAGCGTCGCCGATGCCACGGGTGACATGTGTGGTATCGAAGAGCCACCAGTCGAACGCTCCCGTCTCTCCTGGCTCGGGCTCCATGACACTCTCTTCCTCCGTCCGCTCTCGGAATGAAAACTTTCTGAAAGTGCAGAGAGCACAGGATCGCTTACTTCGTCTTCAGGCGGGTATTGAGTCGCGTGGAGTTTCTTCGGATGACGGTGTTCTGGATGGGTGTCTGACTGAGCCGCAAGTGCGGCTGCCGCGGCGATATTGCCCGCTGTGGTGGATAGGGTACGGTAGTGTGATGCATCAACGGATAGTGGCCGAGCGGAGGACCTAGTGCGGGAACGCGTGCGCGGGAGTGTTCTAGGGCTGCCACCGTAGTAGAAGTACTGATACAGCAGGCAGCAGTCTACGAGGCAAAAATACGTCGCAAGATATCTCTATCCGGATGGTCACTACTAGTCTGGGATTTGGGGAGGTGAGCTCACTTGGAAGGGCAGCTGGTGTGTGAGAAGGCACCCAATTAAATTGGAAGCATCACCTACGAGGGGATGTCAATGGTCTAGGCACTGAAGTGGGCGCAATTATGGCGTACCAAGCATCCAGTTGAATAGGAAGGGAAGCGCAAGACCTTCGCAAGACTGCTGCTTTATATTCTCCAGAATTTGTCTGGCAGACCGTGCGAGATATCGACATTGGATGACGTTTTCAGTGAAGTGCAAGTATGGCGCAATTGTGAACTCACGGGAACTGTGCACCCAACCAACAGCATATGGAAGTGTAACCGAGGAGCTCGCTGAAGGTCTTGACGAGCAACATTGAGGGTGATTGAGAGCAAATCGAGCTGGACGGTATGGAGGGATATCGGAGTGCACGGGTATGTTCTCACAGTTGACCAACTGCGGGCATTTGAGGCCAACTGGCTCTGCCTTGACGAGGTCACGCAGGGGTCATATGCTACCCTGCCTCATCAGGAGATGACCCGGGCGATATCGATTTCATACACCACCAACACATCAGATAGACCACCATCACAGCTGCTGTGTCTGAAGAGCCCCGTTTGAGCAAACCGACGTGCTCACGCGACCCCCTCACATTCCGAACCATCCTCGACACGCCTCCACACCACATCGACACTCTCCGCCCTTTGCTCGTCGCTTCCCCTTCTTATCCTCTTCCGCGTACGGATGATAGTCGATCGTCAGTTCTGTGCCTGCCCCAATGTCGATCGATGCAACGAACGCCACGTACGGCATGTTCACCTCCGATCAAACGTGAGCGAGCGATGGCTTGTCCCAAAGGACTGACTTACATGGGGGACCGTATCGTACACCACACAGTAGACACCCATGTTCGGACTACATGAGTGGCTATAGGACAGTTCAGCATGACATGACAATGCGCAAGTTATCCACTCACTTGACGAACCGTGTCCAGTTACCTTCAACATACATTAGTTCACGCCAGTAATCACCATCATCAGTGAGCACTCACCGCACTCGTACGAGTCCACAGTGTACCTTTCCCCCAGGTTCTCTGAGTCTCTGACCTCGGTGCCATCGAGATCGAACAGATACCCCTGATGTTCCTCAGGCAACTTATCTACTTCATCCCTCCGGCTGGTGGTGGCACTCAGAACCACCCGAGTTTATGTAGTCACGTGAGTCACTCACATCAATGTTCTGCGGTGAAGGGGTCATGTTATGTTAGTTGCAGTTCAGTGTGCCAAAATACAACATTACCCCGTGTATGTGCCAAGGACCATTCCCCGGGGAATGTTGCTCAGAGCGCGCACACCCCACCCGCATCGGTTCGTATCAAAAATTTCAACGCCGACCTTGCGGGAACGCTGGGCCACACGATTTTCGCAATCGTTACCACATCCGCAGTCCTAGCAGTCATTGAGTCAAAAGACGCGCGAATTCTCTGTATCAAACCTTGTTGCATTCGATCACCTCTACCCCTCGGGGAATTCCAAAGGTGAATAGACCCTGCAACCCGCATTTCAACTGTAGTGCCAGGAGAACTCACGACGAGACTACCTCAGAATAGGCAGAAAAGTCTCTTCTATCTCTCATATCATAAACTTGGGACAAATCTCGGCAAGGGCAATCTGACGCGTCCGAACAGGTCATGCAATCACACCTCGTGAGGAAATCGCGGGAAGTATTAAAAGTCGTTTTCAAGACATTGCTGCTGTATAACAAAGGTGAACACGCTACTCTTTTTTTTTCTGGGGGGGGAACATACCGAAAATCGTAGCCTTTCTCCATGTATTTAAATTTCCGGAGGTTACGCGAGATCTTGTCATCAGGGATATCGGGGGATATGCGGACCATTGCCGCCATGGCATCTCTTGCAGCTTTACTCCATGCTGACGAGATACGGCCTCGTCTGGCACATACGATCAGACAAAACGCGATATGCGCGAGGGAGGTACTTACAATGTCGGCTGAGAGATGACAACAGATGGGAGTGCCTGTGGGATCTCGAGTTCCCTGGAGGATCCAGCGGAACTGGGGGTCAATCCCAGCCTTCCTTTGCGCGAAATTGTGGAATGTGGTGCTGCAGCTGATCTAGAGGGAGTGGTTGGGGTGCTCTCCATCCGTGATCGACCGGAGTTTCGTTTAGACGGGGGTCCAGAAGAGATGGACTGATCACGAGAGGAAGGAGTCAATACCGAAGGTTATAATTTGCTCCGGCGCGAGGATGTTAGGTGAGTAGGTACACGCACCGAGGATCCTGGAGTGGGTGGCGGATGAATCCTCCTCACCCTAAGCTTTGAGTTTGCTTCACCTCTCTCGGGTTCTTGCAGCCTTCCGTACGCCTTTTCTATCTCTGCATCCCAATCGGCAGCCGATATCGGAGCCGCGCGACGCCTCCTTAGTTTCTCGTCATAGGCCTGCTTGCGTTGCTCAGTGAGGCGCTTGTGAACAGCGTCGTCTGGCCATGGAACGTTCATGTCGAGAGAGTCGTCCGCGAGGGAAATACGCATGCGTTTCTGTTTTTTTTGCCATCGCTTTATGAGCTCGATCCCATCAAACTTTTCCGTCACCCAAGTGGTATTTGAACCATCCCGACGGTGCCAGTTCTCCCACCTTACCTATATAACGGGAGGTAGAAAGATAAGCAAAACGGGTTTGAAGCGGATGATGTATGAGGGCGTACTTCGTATCTGTAGACGAGTGCTAAGATCGCCACTGCCGATCATAGTGCGGCGTGCCATACCTTGAAGTGCCATCGAGGCGTATCTCTTCACCGACAATGGCTTTGACTGGCCATTCACCATCCTCGTTTCCGCCGGAAGCATCGCTGCACGAGTCCACTGGCGAAGGCGATGGCTCCCACATACGGTCTGCCATCACTTATGAGACGGAAGTGACGCTGGCGGAATTTTCCGTGACTGGATTATGGTCACGTGCCGACCTTACGCGTCCACAAAGCGACGCGTCGATGTTCTTCCAGTACGCCATCTATGCTCAGGCGGACGCCGACAACGACAGATGGTCACGTCGTGGATCGTCTTCAGGAAAGCACTCGTGTCTACAAGCCATTTAAACCACCCACAGTCTTGGTGTCCACGGAGCGGGTCCAGCAGGCTCGCAAACGCAAACGTGTCTCGTACAAAGAATGTCAGGGAGACGAGAACGACTCGGACTCGGACGATGCGCGGAAGAAGAAAAGGAAGAAGGACAAGGACGAGGTTTTCAACGAGGAAGAGCTCAAGGCTGCCATCAAGGTATTCCCCGTGTACAAACCAAAGCCGTTCGAGATGACGGTACGCAGGTTCTCCATGCCAACAATGGTGAACAAAAGTGGGGAAATTGTACCTCTCGTTCCAACTGGTGTGTCCCTCGGTATCCGACCCCAGGCGAAGATTATTCCCCGGCCGCTGCACGACCCGATGGAGGATCATGCCATCGTGTTGTATGATCCAACTATAGATGATCGAGAAACCGATGAGGAAAGAAATGAAAGAGAGAAGGCGGAGATCAAGGAACGCGCAGCCAAGGAAGCACAGGAAAAGACCGCCGGGATGTACAATCCTCACAAGAGTCTACGCGCGCTCTTGGGTGAAGGCAAAGACAAGAAAGAGACCATTCCCAAAGTACCCGTGGTGATCGATCCTCGTCTTTCTAAAGTCCTTCGTCCGCACCAAATCGAGGGTGTAAAGGTAACCGAAAATGATTGATTCGTTGTTGAGGCTCATGTGAACGTTTGCAGTTTTTATACAAGTGCACAACGGGGATGATGGTCGACAATCAATATGGTTGCATCATGGCTGATGAGATGGGGCTCGGGAAAACCCTCCAGTGCATCGCTCTTCTCTGGACCTTGGTTAAACAGTCTCCGCACGCAGGAAAGCCGACCATCGAGAAGTGTATTATAGCGTGTCCGTCCAGTTTAGTCAAGAACTGGGCTAACGAGCTAGGCATGTTGTCTCCTTTGTGTTGGTCCAGCAGCACGGTCAATTGCATTGCAGTGAAGTGGTTAGGCAAGGACGCAATTTCTGCGCTAGCGGTTGACGGCAAGGGAGGGAAAGCCGAGTTATTGGAAAGGGTCGGAAGATGGGTAGAGGCAAGAGGTCGCAACGTTACACAACCGGGTTTGTTCTTCCCCTGTGACCCATCACTGCTAACGAACGTATGCCCCAACTACCATACAGTGATGATCGTGTCATACGAAACCCTCCGGACGTTATCAGCTCATCTCGCTCATTGTAGCATTGGCCTGCTTCTCTGCGATGAGGGACACAGACTCAAGAATTCTGGTCTGTGCTTTAATTTACTTCACTTGTTCAAGAGAGGCTCATCGCACATTTGTCTTCCCTCACTCAGACTCCCTTACGTTCCAGTCCCTCAATGCACTTGATGTTAAACGGCGCGTTATACTAACGGGCACGCCCATCCAGGTACTCAGTTAATCCTTGCTCCCGGCATATATAGACTTTTGATGCTGTAATGCCTATGTCTTGCTTTCAGAACGACCTCTCAGAATATTTCTCGCTGCTTAATTTCGCAAACCCCAATTTCCTGGGTACGCGCGAAGACTTTAGGAAGAACTTCGAAAATGCTATTATCCGAGGCCGCGACGCTAGTTCATCGACCGAGGTGCAAGCCGAATCTGAGAGAAAGCTCAAAGAACTTGGTGGACTCGTGACAAAGTTCATCATCCGGCGTACTAATGACTTGTTGTCCAAGTATCGTAGGTGTCCTTCCTTGTTAATGGAACCACCACTGATACGCGAACTCGCTTGTAGTGCCCGTCAAGTATGAACACGTCGTGTTCTGCAAACTATCCACCTTTCAGTTGTCCTTATACCGCCTCTTCATTTCATCTCCGGAAATCAAGGCCCTACTGCGCGGTGCTGACTCGCAACCTCTGAAGGCTATCAATATTTTGAAGAAGCTATGCAATCACCCCGAGTTACTCAATTTACCTGACGATCTCAGGGGCTCAGAAGCACTCATTCCTGAAGGATTTGTGGGAGCTTCGGGGGGTGGAAGCGGTGGTGGTGGTAGACATGCAGGGAGAACCCAGGACAGAGGTGTAAGATCTGAATGGGGGGGCAAATTTATTGTCCTAGAGAGGTACTTCACCGTTCCTGATGCCCTCTCTGATTCTCGGCGGCTTCTCATTGGTTGCGTTTACCATTTCACAGGTTCCTTCATCAGATCAAAACGACTACCAATGACAAGATCGTGCTTATTAGTAACTATACCCAAACACTTGACCTATTTGAGAAGCTGTGCCGAAGTAAAAAGTGCGTCACGTCAAATCCGTCTCTCATGGAGCTTTCTTCACGTTATGCGCAAGGTATGGATTTTTCCGCCTAGATGGGACTATGACAATCACAAAACGTCAAAAACTCGTTGACCAGTTTAATGACCCTAACGGGAAGGAATTCATCTTTCTACTCAGTTCAAAGGCCGGGGGATGCGGTATCAACCTCATTGGAGCGAATCGACTGATTCTGTTTGATCCCGGTATGTGTGCTGACTCGTCATACACATTGAGTAATGAACGAAACTGGCTTGGAGACTGGAATCCAGCTGCCGATCAACAGGCTCTTGCTCGTGTGTGGCGTGACGGGCAGAAGAAAGAATGTACGCCGAGCGTCAACGCAACATAATTCCAAGGTCCCGAGATTAACCTATACACAGGCTTTGTCTACCGGTTTATCTCGACAGGGACCATTGAAGAGAAGATCTTCCAACGACAGGCTTCTAAGCAGGCTCTGTCCTCTGCAGTGGTTGATGAGAAAGAGGATGCAGAGAGACACTTTTCACTGGAGTCGCTCCGACAGCTCTTTACATTCAACGAAGACACCATATGTGACACGCACGACACGTTCAAGTGCAAGCGATGCCAGAACGGGAAACAGGTCATCAAAAGTAGTGCCTTGCTGTATGGAGACGCAAGCACGTAGGTGCTTTGAGGTTCAGAGTGGATCATGAAGCTGACGGGTGTCATTCTAGCTGGAATCACTTTACGAATGCAGAGTTGAAGGACAACCATGATGACCTTCTTCGGGCGGAGGTCGGTTCGCCCGAGGTTTCTTTCGTCTTTCAGTACATTAGCCATTAATCTGCATATTTTCATATGGCATATCCCAAGGACTAGACCACTGTAGCCATCACCATGTTCTTTGTGCTGTATTTATTTATTTATTTATTCGGGTTAGGACATGAACTTCGCACGATACCTTGGACGCTCTCCAAGATGTCGAGCAGAGCGGGCGGGTTATACGGCGGGATTCAGTTCTCCTCGGGCGCAACGCTCAGCTTTTCTTCTTCCTCTGCTCCTGCTCCTCTCCCGCCAGCATCCATTCAGGCGCAGTCCAACGAGAAAAGTCAAGTTTCCAATGTTGTCTCACAGGTGCCGGACATGCAAGCGAGTTCCACCACCACTGTCGACGAAGGAGCTGCAACATCAGTAGGAACCGTATCAGGGTCGGTGGCAGGAAAACCTACAGCTGGTATCTCTTCCTCTCCTGCGCCTTGATGTGTACAGCCAAAATATTGACCGTGTCGCAATCATGACCATTTTTAACGCTCGCTACGTCTGCCCCAACACCTTCTCTTACCCCTCAACCGTTTAGGATGGTCCGCCGCACTCGCCTTTGCCCCCGTCCGTAGGACACAAGCAAAGACGAAACAAGCTCCCACGAGGTTACCCCCAGGGGCGACGGCTATGGCGGTTCCAACTCTGTCCACTTCCGCACCGCCCCCAATACTGGGAGCCCCCGCGAGCTCAAACGCGACGGTCTCCGCCTCTGCCGTTGTATTTGCTCCACCCGAGTTAATCACGCTTGCGAATGACCAGGCGGATATCAAGGATGAACCCAGCACCGGGTGGCGGAAGAAAGAGGGTTGGGGCAAGAAAGTGAAGCCTCCGTCGATGGTCCTCGATGAAGACGTCAATGGCTTTAAAGCTCATCAAAAGCGCAAGGGCGCTGGTGGCACTGGTGCTGGCAGTGGGAAGAAAAGGAAGAAGGTGAGCGAAGAAGTAGCGGAGTCTTCGCACCTGGTTGATTGTGGTTTGCTCTAGAACAAGATCATGCAGCCTGCTACCGTTTGGGATCCCATGGAACAGTACGACCCACTAAAACCCAACGACTATAACGATTATAAGCTCTGGAAGCAACGCGACCGCATTGAACGGGCAGCCGAGCGGGCTGCTGAGAGGAAGCGTGCACAGGATGTCAGAGACCGGGGCAGTGATCAAACTGATTCGGGGAGTGAAGATGAACGTCCTCGCAAGACTGGTCTGTGTTCTCTGACACGTTTATCTTGTATTATTTTTATAACGGTCACTCAGGGAGATTCGATGAACAGTACACGTATGACCGGTGGTCTCGTACGGATGATGATCGCCCACGTGGCATTGGGAGCACAGATCCTCCTGCAGCTGCTGTGGATCGTAATATGTCCGGTGAGGACGCTTATATGCGACGTCTGGCGATGTCGCAAGGGGTAGCCCCCCCAAGAGCGCCATCTCCACTGGTTCATGCGGATCGAAATATACTTGGGGAGGAGGCATATCAACGACGCCTAGCGCTGACTTCCGAAGGCCTGCCTGCTCAGACTGCGTCCGCGTCAATGTCTGAGTCCGCTGATGATACAGATCCTGACGTGGCACTTGGAAATGACGTGGCCGAACCACCGACAGTCTCAGTAGATCGTATGGAGACAGGAGACGAAGCCTACCAACGTCGTCTCGCCATGAGTCAGGCACTCCGACCCTCTGCGCCTCCGTTTAATCCTTCACATACACCACCGACGCTTTCTGGTGCCGCAGAGCCTCCATCTGCTCCCCGCTCGGCATACAACCCATTTGCTCCACCCCCGAACGTGCCTCCTCCTCCGGGCCAAATCCCGAGTAGGCTCGAGGACAAGGTGAAAGCTGCTGCCGATATCGCTGCCAGGTTGAGTGCGCTTGCTCCACCTGCGGGTGCAAGCTCTGCTGGGACTGGTGACGCCGGGACCAGCACTCTCGCTCCTCCCCCGCCCTCAGAGGAAGGGGGGGCATCTCAAAGGTCAGATCCACTCAGCACTGAAGTATTCGAATTGCTCAAATAAGGCTCATTCACAGGCCTCGTGATTTTGCTGCTCGTCTCATGGCGAAATGGGGTCACAAAGAGGGTCAGGGACTAGGCGCAGACGGTTCCGGTATTGTAAACGCACTCACCGTCGAACAAGTCACACAAGGGAAAGCTGGAAAAGGGAATAAAAAGGCTGCTGCACAAGCTCATGGCAAAGCAGCAATTGGCTCCAAGATGGGAAGGATCATCAACGACAATGAAGATGCGAGAGGACGCGAGGACCGCGAGCGGTTTGGTGAACCCAGTCGTGTGGTTGTATTCACGAACATGGTGGACCTGGAAGACGTTAATGATGGTGATCTACGCGACGAGATTGGTACGGTTGATTGATTCGTCTCATGTCGACCTCGACTAAAGGCCGATCTTACAGGTGACGAATGTTCGAAAAATGGTACTGTTGAGCGTGTCATTGTCCATCCTTGTTATCCAACTCCGTCGGATCCCGAAGAGGCCGTACGCATATTCGTACTGTTTGCTGGGCCGTCGGCAGCGTGGAAGACCGTGAGAGAGATGGACGGAAGGTATTTCGGCGGAAGAGCGGTGCGAGCGAGATATTTTCCTGAAGGCCTGTTTCTTCAACATGATTTAGACGCTACGCTCTCGTGAATTTCGTGTACCTTGTTACTCGTCCTGATATCATCAATTTACATTATCCATGCGCTCCTTTTTCTTTTACAATCATCAAGGTTTATCGACGGTACGTGTGTACAGGAAGACGACGACTTGCGAGAACATCAAGGTACGAATCACATCCGAGGCGTGTCGTTCGCCAGATATCAACAAGAGAACGACCCTCAGTTTGTTGACAAGGGACGAACGACCCACAAAAAAGAGACCATGTCCCTAATAAGAACAACTCGCTCTCGGCACTGGCGAAGGGATAGGGACTTTCGCCCTCCCCCCGCGTCCAGAGTTACTGTGTTATCAAGAACGTGATCGGACAAGAGACAAGGTCACCGCATTTTCGGGCCCTCTCCTTGTCCTTTTGTTATGATGACCCACTCGGGTTCTAGTGGTTGAAATGCCACTTCGGGGCGAATCCTTTTTCCCCCGCCCATTCCTAGGGATCAATCTCACAAGAGGTCATTGATGCGGTAGGGTAGAACGCAATCAGCGGTTCGCGCGTAACGACAGCGTGTGGACCGCCCAGTTTATGTCTCGCCGCTATGCATGACATGGTCAGCACGTATCCCTGACGGTGATCGACGTTAGATTCTCCAACCCACGCAGCATCATTGACTCACTTTGATTGATTGATCGTCTTCACGAAAAAGGCCAATGAAGACAACCGAAAACGAGCTGATATTCTTGTTGGCCCACAAAACAAACTTACCTCTATCCCCAAGTAGCATGAGCTCCAGACCACATGGGAAACGCCGTCACGATCCATTTGGATAATAATAAAAAAAGAACCATGGATGATAAACAGGAGTGCGCCGAGCGATAATACCGTACGCACTGGTAGTGTTGCAACCGTTCCAAGAACGATAGCGATAATATTAATATTTCAGAGTCCAATGCAAAGTGGAACGTACACGAATTCAAGGCAGGGGAAACAAGAACAGCGTATATGCATGAGGGGCAAAGGGCAGAAATAAACAGACGAGAACTCTTACCCGGCGCAAATGGACATAAATGACTGGGCTGTCCCAAGGTACGCCATAAATGAGAAATGGGAAAGATATATGTATGAAGGAAATCTTGGAATGGCGGCGAATGAACCGTCCAATGCGCATATATAGTGACAGATAGTGTGAGGCTTGCCGTGGCAAAACCTTCCAGTTGATTGCGAGATAGTCAAACAAATGGAGCGTGGAATGCGGTCGATTGATTGGCTATAGGTGTGAAGATAATGTTTCAGATCGAGATGAATAATGCAAGGAGCATTTCGAATAATGGTTCGTGTGAGACTTCTAGTTTGACGGAACTAATGGCGTTGAGGCATGACGAATGTGGAGAGCAAACGCGCCATGCGAGGGATAGAGACTCTGCGAACCCGAAAGTAGTAGCGATAAGCGTAATCGAGAGAATGATCGAGGGAGCTCCGGCGGACAGAGATGGTGGTTGGATAGCCTGCTTGACCAGCAACGGATGTTGACAAAACTTGAAAGCAAGAAGAAAAAGTGTAGCGGCCGTGCATATTTGGATATCAAGAGCTGCACCAACAATGGTTTCGGCTGAACTCATCGAGGTCAGTGCGCCGTCAGCCGGGCCGCATCGAAAGTCTCGGCACGTGCAATGGGTCCCCTAGCCAGCCTTTTCACCTTTGATGAAGCACCTTTAGTCGGGGGTGGGCACGGGCTATCGCCAATGTCAGTTTCTTCATCATCGGTCAGAGTGAGGTTGCCGATCTCTGTGAGCGTAGAAAGCCCATCACGACGAGTACGAGCAGCATTTGCAGCGGCAAACAGCTGAGGAGCACTAGGAACGGTGTTGCGCTTGACATGTGGTTGTTGCTGTTGGTTCACACTAGAAATTTTGGAACCTAGGTCGCCATAAGCATACGACTTTGTGCGACCAAACTTGGCCTTTCGGAACTGATCCAAATCTTCACGACGAGAGAGCGCATGGCTAGGGTCGTCCATTGTCACATAACCGTGGGGCTGACAACGGCCTGCAGAGTGCTTGTAATATCCACAGTACCCGCCTTCCAAGACGTACACCTCTGGGTAGTGGATCCTCGGGTACACGTGGTTGTTCATGGCACGATCCCTGGACCGTAGGTGCTTAGCACTATTGTACGTTTTAGTATGCTTGCAATGGAAACAGAAAGGATACGTGCATCGTAGGAGCTCTTTTGACACTGAACTCGCAGTGGAAGACCAGAACTGTCTTTCTTGAGGTATCCCCGCTAACGCACGGCCTAGGTTTGTGTTGCCCGAAGAAAAATTCCTCCACCCCAGCTGTAGTGTTAATGTTCACGGCACCCGGGATATGACCACCACTATATTCATACTCGAAGCGACAATCGATGATATGGAACTGGGCGATCTGAGTGCTATATGCCCCGTCCAGTAGGGCATCCAGCTGTAGGGAAATCGTTCAGAGTTGCACACCCTTACGTAGGCAGTGACTTACAGTCTTGGGAGCGATCCTCATCAGGCCGTCTTCGCGAACACGGTGGCATGGTAGAATCTTGCCTAGGGTCTCATTGTCGCCGAACCCTGCAAGCATGAATTTCGCAGAGGGACTCTCAGAAGCTTCTTTATTGATAATAGGGCTAATGCCAGTTAGCGGCCGGAAGTCTTCTGTCCCATCACGACGGCGGATGGTCTTAGTCTGCTGGCGTTTCACGTATGCCTGAGCGGGAGAAGACATGTCAGGTCCATCAAAAGATTCATCGGACAGGTCAACACAAGTGGGTGGTAACATCGCGGAAACAACGCGACGGGAAAGACCCAGCTTGGGAGCGACCAGGGGATGCGAAGGCGATTCTTCGGCGTCTGGTACAGGATACGGGGAACGAGGACTACTCTCTGCAGGACGTGCCATAGCAGAAAAGGCGGGGCGACGGGGGCGCTTGCTGATATTCGATGGGACACCGAGACCCTGTAATCCTGGCTTGTTGAAGTGAGATAACAATGGACCGCTTGCCATGCGCTCAAGTTTGTGTTGGGATGGTGAGGAAGGAGGGGGAGAGGAGGGAGTATCTTGTTCGACACGGGTGACAGCTTCGGGCGATAAGGACCGTCTCTTTTTTGGTTGACTAACGCCACCGCTGGGAGACTCCAATTGTGCCGGAAGCATGGTGTTGTGGAAGATATTGAAACCAGTGATCCTCGAGGCGGCAGATAAGGGCGGCGAGCTCAACAGGCGCTCACTGTTCGCCATTGGAATAGGATCCACGTCCATTACATCTTCCGAAGGGAAAGCGATGGCTTCAGTAGGCTGGGAAGTTGTGTGAATCGAACGGCTTGGCTGGAAGTATGGCCAAGGATGGACGAGGACTCACTGGGGCGAACAAATTTTCATATGACGTTTGTGTAGGCTTAGCAGAAAACCAATCAACGGGCAAGGCGGTACGCTGAGCGCATTTCAAGCCAGACTGTGTGCCGGACTTTGAGTTAGATATCGAATTGTTTGAAATAGCGTTGTTGCTTAAATCTTGGCCAAACATACGTGCACCGCTCGTGTAAGCGCGGGGTCGACTCGTAGGTTTGCTAAATTGCACGGGCTCCTTGCGCGCGACATGAGACGGCATGGGGGAAATATCCATCGCATCGTCTTGAACGGTGTCCCGAGCGATGCCGAGGTAGTCACGCGAAGGGGAATTGAGAGAGACGGTGGAGGCGAAGGAGAGCTCGAGATCCGAGGAGAGAAAGTCGTCAAGGTCATCACGGAGTTTGGGATGTTGGCTATGTTTTCCAGCTGGGGCGAGAGGGGCATTGATGTATTGGGAGGACGCTGATGAAATGTTGGAGAATAAATTCATGACTGGAGGCCGGAATGGGTGTTCGAGATCCCACTTGCGCTTCCTGCTCAAATGATGATCTATGAGACGGGCCATGAAAGCAAAGAGTGCGCCGAGAAGGGTGTACACGTTGGGCGATAAATTTGAATAATTGAGTTGAATAAGTAGCCGTGCAATAACACAGTGACGAGGTTCAATTATATGAAGAGGATGACCAAAGGAAGTGATAGTCAGTGACCGCTACTTGGAAAGGGACCCAGTTGAATGTACAAGGAATAAATACCCACCGAAACACGGTCCGAAAGCGCTTTGATCACGACCAGAACAGGCTGTCGGAAAGGAGTAATCAGTATTGTGACACTGAGGGGTCCGACCAAGATGTGGACGTGTGGAGTTACGGTCAAAAAACCATTGTCTACCAAGTTGGTCGAGCACAGACACTGGCCTCATGTTTCGCTTATGACCGCCTTGGCGAAAAGGATATGTTAGTTACCTTGGACGTAATGAATGAACCGGCGGAGGAGGCCGCGCCTTGGTATGTGGAAGTCAGGGAGAGAGTAGGGGGGAGATTGCTAGCGAATTGTGTCACAAACTCGAACACGGAACGGAGGCAAAGTCTGTATGGGGATTGTTGTGGGTCCCGATCCCTTGCCATAATGAGTGACGCACCTTGAATGGTGGTTTCGACGCGGCTGTACCACTCGGAAGATAGCTGAATACGAATAGCTGATGATGACCGTCCCAGATTAAACTTGGACTAGTACGGTATCCAGGCCTCGCTCTGTACTCGCACGTCGTACAAAGTCTACCTTTGTTTGGCTTTTCTTTGGTCTCAGTTGAGTTTTGTCACGTGCCAGGACAATTGTCTTGTGATCTCACGTCGTCTTCGAGGCACCGTCCAACCGTCCACACGTCCACTCGCCTGCGTCCCTGCCTCTGATTCCGCGACACTGATAAGGTCTGCCGGTGGTGGACGATAGTCTAACTCTGGGGGTGAGCCAAGGCGATCTCGGGGGGCATGCACAGGGTAGCATCGACGGATGGTTTGGATCTATGCGACGTAGGCACCGAAATGATCTCACGCGCTTGCTCGAAGACTGGGATGGCCTGGTCAGTGTGACTCGATTGAGGGACTCCAAGGCGATAGACTGCTATGTCCATGGCTATCGTCGGATGTTGCTGCGGGACCGCTCACTGTCTGAACCAGCAAAGGGCGATGGATCTGCATACGATTCGTCCAACAAGTGCCTATGACTTGTGATGGTCGGGGATCGACATCGATTAGCGTTTTAGGATCGGTGACTGGTTCGATTGAATTTACTTTGATGGTCCACTGCACTTCCCCTTCTATCGCGATAGAGAATTCAACGTGTCCTCAGTAGCAGCATCCCATCGAATGTGTCGGAGGTAAATGGAGACGGATGGTTGCACGAGGCATGATAGTCGCGAATAGTGTCGTCGGCTTCCCTACACCATCGCACGACAGGCTACCGTCAGCCTGGCCCATCTCAGCTTCGTTGCGATACGAACGCATCGGAGCGGAAACCGGATGGGACGCCTTGAACTGATCCGGTCATCGACTGTCCAATGGCCTCGAGCGACCCGATACCACTGCGAGTATCGAATAAGAAAGCCTACGTATGGAACGTCGACGGTAAGACAAACAACACGACGCCGTCCCTTCTGACCACATCCAACAGACATCGCCACCTTGCGCTCGCACCACCGCATCTGCGGCATCCTGGCTGGCACCCTTCCCCATCTATCACAGCAAAACGTATTTCTAGGCGTCCCGCTATTGCTCATGCCAGAGGAGGTCGTCCTCCTCGTGGACAAGCGTGGGTCAGATTGTCTATCCCTGCGCTGATGGTAACTGAGTCGGCTTCTCGTCACAGGGCTTGCAGTGTTGGTCGATGATCGAGACGCCCATCATGATCCCGAGACAGCCGAGCTGGAGAGGTGGGATTCGGAGAGGCTCCGTGGAGTCGAGGAGCAACTGGCTTTGGCCGGGGAGCACGAAGCTCGGGAGGCCCTCAATCCCGAGCGTGCCATGTCCGAAAAAGCCATCTTGAAGCGCAAGGAACGGGATGAGAGAAAAGCGTGTGGCAAGATCAATGCAACCGAAACGTCCCTAGATACATCTAGCGAGAGTCCATCCACGAGCGAGTTCGTTTCTTACCCTACCGGCTCGCAGCCCGAGTCGCGGCGGACCACAGGGCCACATGGTACGGATGCAATTGTACCTCGGAACTCGACGACACCATACACGGTGCACGTCCCTGGGGAATCGTCCACGTTCGAATGGTACGCCCCGCACACCCATTCATTCACCACTCTCGCCGCGGCGCGCGACGCTGGCATATGGGATTACCCCGAAACACCTATCCAGCGTGCCCGCTGCGGTGTCTTCCGAGATTTGTGGGAACGAGGCTACTTCATGGGAGGCGGTATCAAATTCGGTGGCGAATATCTGGTGTATCCCGGTACGTTCCCCCGTCTATATATTTCTTCGAGAAGAAAAAGAAGTCCGTGGGTTATACTTGGCTCAAGATCGATCATTCTCAAAAGAGATTCGCGCTTTTCTCGCCTTCTGCGTGAGATACTGATAACCTGACCTCTAGGGGACCCATTACGGTATCACTCCCACTTTGTCGCATCTGTTATCGAGTCTCCTACGGCCCTCTTCCGGCCGATGGAGATTGTTGCTCATGGTCGGTTAGGCACTGGCACAAAAAAGGCTCACTTACTATGCGAGTGGGACGAGGAGAAGAGGGCCGTCACATATTACTCCATCGAGTGGGCTGGGTTTGGATAAACTCACCCGGGGGTTCGTGCGACCAACACCTCTCTCACACTCACGGAGCGGCCATTAGAGGGAAGGGGGGATTACATTGCATACGCGTTAGCAGTCGACTGTGGGGGTATACCGAGAGTCCTGGGAACCGCATGAAGAATTAAGCCAGGACATGTATCTGGGATTATAGGAATATCGTTCGCTAATCTCGCTTCCGCCGGCCTGAAACGTTTCGTTCAGCTGGCCTGCCCGAATTAAAGCCTTCTGGACGTGGTTTTCGCGCCCCGGGCGGAACTCTATGCAGTTGTGTTCCTGTACCCTCTTCAGCTCTCTCAGACGCGTTGCTGCGTATTATATTGTGGTGTGGTTCCCCAGCGGTTCCCCCGATGCTGAGGGCCCGAACAATCAGGTCATTAAGCCATATCACCGTGGCAAATATAGGAAGCCGAATTGGGACAAACGGCGAAGGGTAGCGTACTACATCGTGCTTCTCGGAGGAATATTGAGGGTTAAACGGATCCTGGGGAACGGGACGCGCATGCACAGCCATGATAATGTACTATGATAATGGAAGGACTGAGCTTTTTGCCACGTATCGCACAATGACTTTCAGAAATGGCGTGATACGCACCGCAGGGAATAACAGCGCAAAGAGAGCGGCATTTGCGAGGCTACTTCCCCATGTGCAGATAGCTGCGGGAGGAAGCCCGAACGCGAAAAAGTACGGCCAGCGTTCTTCGAGGTATCGCACCCTACCCGAAAGAGAGAAGCCGCGGGCGATCCAGATGAACCTGTAACCCGATACGGTCAGCGAAGGTGCCCCTGTTTGTTCGAAACCTGATGGCCACGCCATCGGAGCTCACTCGAAACAGTAATACCTGAACGAATGATAAGGTTGCGTGCTCCGGTAGAGATGGACACGGGGACTCACGCATCTACCCAACACATGAAAGCAAAACTCATCAGCGGGCCTCCGTACGGCATTGCATCAAGCGCAAAGGACACGATGACAGATGTGAGAACCATGACTGCGCGGTACGCTGACGTCGCAAGCATAGTCAGCATTCCGGTGTAGGTCACAGGTTGATGTGGTACGCGATTCCCATGCTGTAGAACAAAGGCGCGTTTGGCGATGATGCCACACCAGGAACTCTGTACGGGCGGAACATGGCAGCATGTCAGAGCAGCTTATCATAAGAGTACTGTGGGAACCTTGGTGCTGACATTAAGATAGAAGGAGACCCCAACGACGGGGAGTAGCCACAATACTTTGTAAAACCAGCCTACGTTCCTGTGTAGCCAACTTGGATGGTCATGAACGAGTGGTTGAAGCACTAAATCAAAGATGTAGACAGAGGTCAAAGAGAGTGTATTGAGAAGAAGGGACTTGAGGACGTTGGACCGAATTTCAGCGTCGCTGGATGGGGGGTAGGATGGCGAGACGGAAGAGAGGGGAGGGAATAGTGTACCTTGACGCTATCCTTATGACGATGTCCCACCTGAACGCGTCGAACAGGCCGCAAAAGATAGACTTGGACTGGAGCCAGAGTGTGTGATGCAGAGAGAGAAAGACGGGATAGGCGGCACGAGAGCTTGCGGGGTTGTGCGGCTGTTGCTGTACCGACATGAAACTGTCGCTGCGACGGGGACTGCGAGAGTACGACGTGGTCGGGACGAGGCCACGCGAGACGATCAACCTGCCCTCCAACCGGGAACTTCCTATCGCTACCTTGGCGATTAAGCAGCCTCCATAGCCGACCCTTCCCCGCAAACCCCTAGCGATAGGGCTCACCCAACACTCGGCCCACGCTAGGGAACATCAAAGGAACAGAGCGGACAGCATGTCATGTGCGTGGTAGCACCTCATTTATATAGTACGAGAACAATACACGGGGGATACCAAATAGGACGCAGAAAAATAATAAGGACCAGACAGAGCTACGAGGAACGCGCATATCGAGGGATCGCAACATACAACACCGAAATGCATGCCTAGGGAAGGTGGGAATAGGAGACAGAGAAACTGGCTTGTTGAATCCTTTGACGAGCCATGTTAGCCAGACTCATCCGACGTTGAGTGGGGCGAGTGCTTCACCTTCACCATTTATGTCGAGGTCTTCGCAGGAGATCTCTTAGATGGGACCTTCTTACTGGTAGGGGCTTTCTTGCTCGTCGGTGCCCTCTTCGTAGCGGCAGCCTTGGCCTTGGCGGGGGCACTCGTGCCCGTGATAGCCTATGGAATATAAGCATCGATACTTGACGTAAACAACGAATGCCACCCACCTTCTTGGCGACCCCTCGCTTCGAAGGGGCAGTTGTCTTCTTTGCTGGTGCGGCCCTCTTACCAGCAAGCACCTTCTTTGGAGCCCTGGCGGCAGCAGGCTTAGCTGCAGCAGGCTTCGACTTCTTTTCGGCAACCTTCTTGGCAGCCGAGACTCTGGTAGCAGCGACAGCCTTTGCTTTCGCTGGGACCTTCTTCACAGTGGTAGATTTGGCAACAACCCTCTTCGTGGGGGTAGTCTTTGCAGGTCGGCCCTTCGTGGCAGGCTTGGGTGCGACTTTAGCAGGCTTGTTCTTGAGGCATGAGATCAGTAAGTGTCACGTGGTACATGGGTGCACGGACCTCCTTCGACGCCGACGTATCTGCAGGTTTCACACTCTTAGGGGGAAGTTTGACTTTCCCAGCAGGGCCTACGATAACCTGCATCAATGTACGCAAAAAGTGGTAGAAGGGAATAGTGCCACCTTTGGGTAGCACAAAGATACCCTTCTCGGCACCAGTGGCAATGGCCCGGGCCAACTGAGTGTTTTGGGCATTGCCGATCTGAAGGTTGTATTGTTCCTCGACGTATCTAGGGATCATTCAGTAGGTAGATCACTCGCATGTCTGTCGGAAATGAGTACTTCTTGATGTGGGGGCGGGACACTCCTTGACGTGAGTCTTCTGCTGCAATACACTCCTATTTGGGTGAGGCCGAGTTAGGGGGCAAAATCATTACAGGAACAAAAGATCAGAGCAAGTGAGATGCATATCGGTGTCATGAACCATCGTTCCAAGCCAAGGACACATGAAAGGGAGCAGGGGGACGAGATGTCCCCTCCGCCCTGCCTTTTCGGGCGTATTGTGCCGGTGGACTCATATGTGACAACCAACGACGGTATCGTGCCCAAGAAAGGCCGGATGGTGTGCGTCGAGTATCAGGAGAACGATGTACTCACTTTGATCATCTCAATCCAACTTGGATGAGTAGCGGTAGGCCGGGCGGCAACCTTCTTAGAGGCCTTTGCGGTGGAGGACGACCTTTTTGCGGACATTGCGAAAGATATGAAGCGCAATTGATGATTGTTCTTGCGGAAGTCGAATGTCTGGTCGGATAAGGGGCTTGAGAAAAAGTCGCGCGAGAGTTAGTAGTGGTTTAAGAGAGAGATGTGTTGAAACTCCGAGGGCGCGTTGAGCAGTCAACAAACTCAATTCGCGGAAGTCACGTGAGTGGTTATTTGAGATAAGGATAACACGACTGCCCACTCTTCAGCAAGCGACAGAGGACCTCCTCAGTGTGTGCGATGATGTGTTTGGACCTTGTACGGGACGTTCTTCCCCCTGAAGCACGAAAAATATGGCTGGAAGTCGTGGTTGAGCATGCCACAAAAGTTATGCTGATTTCGCATATGAAATGCAACGAGTAATCCTGAAACGTTGTTGGGGGCCTCACATATCTGCCTCTGTTTGCCTGGCTGCTTTGAAATTATAATTTTCCGTCCGCTACCCGTTTTTTGGGAGGGGAATAGATTAGGTGTCTTTATGGGCTGGCAAACGGACGCGCGACGCGTCCAAAAAAGGAGCGCGTCTTGCGCCGACCGCATTTGGGACGATCTCAGATCGACGGTCGGAGTTATCCGTGCATTCCGATTGGCTGGAGAGAAATAACTCTCGTCTGTCCCATGACCGTCTCGGCCAGTCTCAGAGCAGCTGCCCGCGCAGCCTACCGCGACTTGTTGAGGGCATCTGCCTCTACCTTTGCAGGTACTTACAGTGCCTTGACGTGTCTGTCTCTCTGACTCTTTGCAGACGATGTACCCATACAGAAAGGTCGCGCGCTTCTTTGACTAGCGTACCACACTGACTCCTCGCAGCCTTTCGAATCAACATGCGTGCGGACATCTTGGCCCTGGATAACGTCGCACGACATGACCCGAGCCAGGTGGAAGCAAAGATACAGTTGACCAGAGACCTCGCAGCAACCTTGCGGAAGAACGTGGTCCAAGCCAAACGAGTGGAGACACCCTCGGGCGAGGCAGCGTGGCGTAGGCACCATATCGGACGATCGTTGGTGCACGTTGGTTGATCTCGTTCACAGGATTGCGCATCACAGAGGAGACTGAAATCGGAGACAATTCAACCATTAAGAATCCTCCAATCCAGTCCAGTCGACAAGCACGTAACATGGGCAAGGATGGAACAACGTAATCATTGTTTAACATATCGAGTGGCTGGTTTCTGAGGCTCACACAAGACATCCAGAAAATGCTGTTCCGCCTAACACGCCAAGACCCCGCAACTTCTCCGCGCTCAAGAAAGCCCATACCCAACGTACAGTTCCGGAACTATGTGAGGAGGATTTAGTAGAAACATTCGTACGAGGTGGGTCTGTCGTCAATCATGTCCGAGTATTGCATTCAATGATTACAGGGAGTGGTCCGGGCGGGCAGTCTATCAACAAAACAGAAAATAATGTTCAGCTTCTTCACAAACCTACTGGCTTTCGTGTGGCATGTCAAGAGACCCGTTCTCTGGCAACCAACCGAATGTTGGCTAGACGACGTTTAACGGAAAAGGCGTGTCATAATATACACAGGCGTACGACAAGTGCTGATGCAATCTCGCTGTCTACTTTTTCATGCAATTACTAGTTGGATGAGCTGTACAACCCTGGTCTTTCGAGGGGAGAGTTGCACCGTGCTAGGCAGAATGAGAGAGAACGCCAGCGGCGTAAAAAGGCAAGAAAGAAGGCCAAGTTGAGAGCTGAACAGGAGGACCTAGGAGAAGACTAGTTGCTTCGGTTGAGGTACTCCTTGGGATTAGTCGAGCTAGATTACTGTTGTCTTGGTCGGCTGCAGTTTGACAGGGTGGTGGGTTACCAGCTACCAAGACATCGACGACCGAGCGTGCAACACGACGCTACCCCGGCGTGCAAACGTATCGACTACCCATCACCACTGGCGAAGCGCTATGCCCGCACAAAACCATTCCTCACCATACACCCTTGCTACCATAGTCAAGCGGTGAGCAGCGGTCTCTGTTGCGTGCACCCCATACCCATCCGCCCGGTTGTAGATTGGAAGCAGTTGCCTCCAGGTTTGAAGACCTCGAAGATGCGAGGCGCGAGATTCGAAGACAGAGCACGAGCACCGTGACAAGTTCTGCGGATGCTCAACTAGCAACTATCGCTCCCCCTCCGCCTGCACCACCAGCCATCGTGGTTCAACCAGTGATATCTCCCAGTGTCCAAGCCTTTGATGCGATCGTGATTGATGCGAGGCTGAAGCCGCTGCAGGAGCTCACACGTACGTTTGCTCCGCAGGTTTTGATCGATCAAGTATGCTTTTCATGTATCAAAGGCCAACTGCTAGGACTGATGTGATGCTTCTGATAGGTGGAATTGTTTGCGCAGACGATTCAAGTGCTTCGCGACCTGTTACTCAAGGCCGCGTCGTGCAAGAAGCCAAACCAGGAGGCCTTTGGGGGGCTGCTGGCCCCATTGCAGGCCTCACTTGAGGCCGTCAGCCGAGCAAAGGAAGCCAACAGAAAGGAAAGGGAATGGTTCAACCATTTTACCGTTGTTGCCGAGGGCGCAGTGTGCGTCGGTTGGATCGCCGCTGTAGGTGTTTCGATGTCCTTGTGCGTCTCTCACGCAGCATCTTGTCGTAGGAGCCCAAGCCGGCACAACATGTCGTAGAGGTCAAGGAAGCAACTATGTTTTACTCGAACAGGATCATCAAAGAATTCAGAGACAAGAACGTTTTCATACAATTTCTGCCGGACAGCATTGCTGACGCTTGAATTCAGGGATTCCCGCCATGCTGAATGGGTCCGCGCCTTCATCGCTATTCTAGATGAAATGAGACGATACGTGTTAGAGAATCACCCGACTGGTCTGGTTTGGAACGCCAGCGTCAGTTGTGCGCTATTCACGTCCATCGTGATTTCTGAATCTTGCAATAGGGCGTTCATGTTTCAGAGTACAAGCCTCATTCACCTGCAGAATCCTCTCCATCCTCTCCCCCACCGCCGCCGCCGCCTCCACCTCCTCCAAGTGCACCACCACCGCCACCAGCAACAGCAACAGCAGGAGGTGTTGCTGCCGTGTTTGCCGAGCTGAATCGTGGTGAGGAGGTGACCAAGGGTTTGAGGAAGGTGGACAAGAGCGAAATGACACACAAGAACCCGACTCTGCGCGCAGGCAGCGTTGTTCCAGCAAGCACTGGTCCGGGAGGTTTGCACCTGTTGCTTCGTAACCAGAACACGCACTCACAGGTCCCCTCAATAGCAAAGAAGCCGACAAAACCTGCCAAACCTGCTGCGTTGATGGGAAAGAAGCCTTCCAAGTTCGCGTTGGAGGGCAGTAAATGGTTGATTGTGAGCTAGCAGCATAGTCCACGAGTCTACTTTCGGTGCTTATACGATGGACAGGAATATCAAGAGGACCAGCCTGCATTGGAGGTGGCGGATGTCGAGATCAGTCAAACGGTTAATTTATTTGGATGTAAGAACACCACTGTCATCATCAAGGGCAAGGCCAATGCTGTCACACTGAGTAAGTGATCCGGACATGAATTGATCCCTGATCTGAATACCTCGTGCTTCAGTCAATTGCACAAAGACATCCGTTCTCGTTGAATCCGTCATCTCTTCCGTTTCAGTGACCAAGTCACCGTCGTTCCAAATTCAAATCACGGGGACGGCTCCGACCATCCAAGTAGATTCGACCGATTCCGGTCAGATCTATCTTTCAAAGGCCTGCCTTGGTGTCGAAATTACAACGGCCAAGTGCAGTGCTATCAACGTCAGCCTGCCGGTTGAAGGAGAAGAAGATGGCGTCTTTGAAGAGCAAGCTGTGCCTGAAATGCTGAAGTCGGTGGTCCAAGGCGGGAGGTTGGTCACGAGCGTCGTGGAACACATTGGCTAAAGTCAAAGGGAATATGGATCGTAGATACCTGTGGTGGGTAGTGCCCACGCTAATACTGCCTGGATGCAATCAATCATCGCAACATTGTCACAGTGGCGACATTAGCGAGCTCAATGTCCGACGAACCTGATTAGATCACCACTACATACGAATGCCATCCGCTTGGCTCCCCAGCTTTCCATCTGGGGCAGTGTTCGCCTTGCAGCTTCTAGTCGCGACGCCACGGCCCATGCACTGCTATTGTTCTTCTTCCCCATCACCGCAGACGTTGCAACAGGCTCGAACAAGCAAACATGGACAGTATCGGCTGGCATGCTTATAAGAAAGCCCGTGAAGTAGGTGCACCCATCAGCAGCTTAGTACAGCTTCGCTCAATCCATCGATCTTGCAACGCAGGATGAACATCGCTACCAAAGGCAGGCCCAGAGAGGCCCAGATGGGAGGTTCGTCCCGGTGCACGAAGTAACGCCTCTGCCAGATGGCAGCTTCGTTGGGGGATTACCATCACCCCTGCCTCCTCCCCCACTTCCACCAAGGGGATCCCGCTTAGATGCTCCTCAACCTCCACAAACCCCCGGCGACCCGCAGGCACGACGTGAAAGTTCATGGTCAAAGACTTCGTCAATCGCGCAGAGCGATTCCAGCCAATTGGCACGGCTGACCCCGGTCGAACGATCCAGAATGCAAATGGCACCGCGCATGGACCCGTACCTTCAAGTCATGGTTGGTCCTCTGCTGCGCTATGACACCGTGGACGAAAACGGCCTCTGGTGCGGTGCGGTGTTGATAGTTAGTGCGTATGCTCTGAATATTGCAATCGTGGTTCGTTCACACTATTCCCGCGTGCGTAGCTGCCGATTCGGGATCCTCCTATGAGCCCCATCCTATGTTAACCTACCAATGGGATCCAAATGAACGAGCGCAGCCGCGAACTAATCAACAGAGTTCCAAGTTGACCTTTGATCTCGGCCCTCACCCGGCCGATCCGCACTCCACGGCGACCTCTCCTGCGACCCCGCAGTTATCGGAGAGCGTTGCGTATGGTGACTACAAGTCCAAGGGCGGTGGAACGGGCGACCGAATCCAGTGCGTCACTGGCCAGGAGATATACGTACACATAGGCAGTGGGGGGTAGGTTGATCCCTTTTCTATGTAAGCAGTTGAATGACTCTGGTCCAGAACGTTCACCTTTTGGAGATTCCCAATACTAATACAGCTGGGAAATACGGAGCTATGCGTCAAGTATAGTATTAACCGCAGCATGCAACTTTCTTTTTATGTTCCAGCTATAGACCAGAACATGCGTTGGGCTGCCTATTCTGTGCGTAGTAGACTAGTTCAGTGCATGTCCGATGTCCTTACCCATAGCGGTCGCTTCAAGTGTAACGGGTTTAGTGCTGGTGTCAACCAAGAAGACTTCAGAGGACCAGGGTATAAGAGTGGTTACGACCCAATGTGGTTTGACTTGCTTAGGGAGCATGCGAAGGAACCATTCCATGTACTGGTTGGCGGAGGGGACCAACTCTATTGCGACGTGTAAGTCTTGGCTGGTCGGAATGAATACCACACTAACGTCTCGAGAAGATTGACAAGGGAACCAGAAATGCAAGACTGGGTCCACCAATCGAATCCATCAACAAAGCTGAAGTATCCTGTATCTCCCGAAATGGCGGAGTGTATGGACCGGTTCTTCTTTCATCACTATTGTGCCTGCTTCAGGAATGGCGCGTTTGCAAGAGCCAACAGTTCAATGTGAGTGTTTTTCTAGTTTACCCTTCTTAGTAGCTCATTCTGCACTAGTCCGATGCTCAATATGTGCGGTAAGTGTTTGAATATACACACAATTGTCTTTGGTTTGAATGATCGGATGTAGATGATCACGGTAAGCGCACTCTGGCTGTCTCTGCACATTTTTGCTGACCTATCTCTCATCAGACCTGGTAGGTTTTCCTATATCATCGGATTTCTGCCTCTCATCCTGTCCGTTAAGATTGATGGATTTGGGAGCTGTGAGCGAACCGCCCTTATTGTCCAAACAGTATACTCAAACGGTTCTCAGACCCCAACGACTTACAATCCTCTCCCGTTTTTCTTGCGTACGTCGTTTGCGGGAAGGTTTTGCTTCCACTCATCTCCCGTGTAGTATTGGTTCCCGAGCGTATTTTTTCTACTTGCTATTTCAGTGCTTTATCAACCGTACGGCTATTATTCCACCAATCTCAATCCGACTTATTGACAGTCTCTGACCTAGCATATGTTGACGGCCTGGACGACCGCCGAGGTGCCCACCCCTTCAAATCTCTGATTCTTGGTGTCCAGGGACCTTACGTTGGCCTGCCGTCGCACTCTTTCTTGACTTACATGGGTCCGAATGTCCGGATCCTGATGCTGGACTGTCGGTAAGTCTCAAATTTCCTCCTACTCTGCCTTTATCTCACTTGACCAAGAGCAGAAAGGATGAAGGACAGGGTCTGTAGTAGTGAAGAGTACAAGAAAGTTATGGAGGCCGTCAACCAGATGCCCCCTCAGGTGGAACATGTCGTCGTACAACTTGGTACGTGAATTCGATAACACGAACGCAAGCTCCTGGCTGCTGTGCTCATCCATTTCTTCCAGGCATACCGATTGCCTATCCACGTATGACATTTCTGGAGAATGCATTAGAGACCAAGTTGAACCCTTTGACGATTATTGGGCGTAGTGGTCTTTGCTTGAGCGGGTTTGTGAACAAATTCAATGGAGAGCCAGAGCTGCTCGACGATTTGGTACGCAGTTCTAGGTCAGGGGCTAGCTGCCTTAGTGACGTTGATTTATGCCCAGAACGACCATTGGACGGCGAAAGGTCACAAGGTACGAAACGTATGTATACTTCCCCTGGCACTAACAAACCCTGGTTTCCATACCTTCAGCAAGAACGGAATTGGTTTATTCAACAGCTTCAAGGTATATCCAGGATGAAACGCGTCCGCATTGCCTTCCTTTCGGGAGACGTACACTGTGCGGCTGTCGGTGTTCTGAAGACCCTTTCCGGAAGTGGGGGCAACAATAACAAGAGCCCGGATATGCCCCCTGCCACAGACTATCGGTATATGATCAGCGTCGTTACGAGCGCAATTGTCAATACGCCGTGTGTCCCATCTGCTCTCAGGTTCCCGTAAAACGTGTTGACATCTTGGCGACTTTTCGTAGGCCCCCTGACGCGGTTCTAGCCATGGTTTCCACGTTGGCTACAAAGACGCATAAGACGCTACACCATGCGAACACAGATGAGATTATGGTACAGATTTATTTCTGCGCACCTTCGCATTACTGAACACACATCTCCCAGATGCCGCTCTTCACACATGACACTGACGGTACGTCGCGCGGGGATAATAAACACATTATGGGGCGGAGAAACTGGTGTGCAGTCTGGTGGGAAGCAAATTCGGGAGAAGTGGTGTTCGACATTCGGGTGGAGAAGGCAAAGGGACTGGGTGAGAGTGTTGGGTACGTCCGTGCTTAACGGTCTGGACAGTATCTCAATGTATTTGCAGGTATCAAGTTCGAAGCCCCCCACCTCAGTGGGTGGCAGGGTCATGATGTTTGTTCCTTTTATACAATTTTCGGCTAGTGTAGTTGTGTTCCTCAACGCGAGCATGACACTGTACTAATAATGTGCGCACAAGATAGGATTTAGAGGAATTCATCCAATTCGAGATCTACAATAGGCATATGAAATTCCCTGCCATCGTCTGCCTCCATCTCTCTCTCTTGTTCTACTTCACCATCCCCGACTCCTTCCAGTGCCTCGGAATTATACCCACTCTCCGTCTCTGGCATGTGATGGTAGTCAACACTAGACGCAGCAGTAGGTGCGGGTGAATGTGCTTGATCGATATCCTCTGGTGCAAGCAGCGAAGGTGCAAGTAACGACGAAACAGATGGTCCGAAGCGGTCATCGATCACAGCCGCAGACTCATCTTGTGCAATAGATGTCTCACGAAGAGGTGAGGCAGTGTGAACGGATGCGTGACGCAACTCCGCTTCCCTCGCGCGTTTCCTGGCCGCGTTTTGTTGCTTCCGCATTTCTTTTTGGGTCTTCTTTGTCGCCTCAACTTTCTCCCTCTCAGCCCGTGATGCTGCCTCGACTTTAGCTTCCTCCTCCTCCCGCACATCGAGATCCCATTGTTCTTGCATGAACTCGGGGTAACGTTCGCACATCGGCCGCCAGGTACGCTGTGACGATGGCTGTAGTTCTCCAGATGAACCAAGGAGGCTTTCGATGTCGGGAGGCGGTGGGAATTCAAAATCGGGACCAGGATTGATCCTCACTCGCGCATAATTGAATAATGATATGAAGGGATAATACCCGAGCGTTCCATCGTCCAAGGGATTCTCCTTGTGCTCTCGTGGAGCGCCTTCCTTTGGACGTTTCTTCGGATTCTCCTTATCCTTCTTTCGTGACGCGGGCGTCGTTGGTAATGGGAGATAATCGTACAAATTGCGAAAGGCGATGTGTTGACATTCTCCGTTTATAAAGAACGCGATATGCGAGTCTTTCAATTCGGGGAGGGGTCGTAAGACAGGTACTTCTGTTCCGGTTCCCTTGCGTTCCGGCAAAATTTTGGCGCCTGATGCTTTCTTGTTAGGAGGAGCCGATGGCAACGAAGCCGTAGTTGATGCTTTGTTAGAGAACTCCATGAGCTTTATCATCTCCTTGCTCTGAGGGTACTCGAGACTTTCAAAGTATTCTTGGCCTTTGAACTCGATAGGAATACGTTCCCGCTTCAAGTGCGCGGGGTCATGGGGATCTACGGGATCAGGTTTTCGCTTTTGGGGCAAAAAGATGTACATTCCGATGACATCGCCTGTGTGGAAGCCCCGACCATACGGACGCGGACGGGATAGCGTCACCTTCTCACCGGTTTTGTCCCTGAACCCATAGGAGTAGCCATCGAGTCCAACAGGTCCATTGAGAGGTGCTTCACGTCGTGCCCAGCCAAGACGAACGTGGCTGCCCTCGCGCATGTTGGTTTCTGGAAGATCCGGCGGACGATCCCCCCCACCGCATTCTATACGCACCTCCATATACCATGCGCCCTCTCTGACCGGTGCATTGCAACGGGCACTGCGGAACCCGCGCTCGCCCAGGAGCGATAGTCCGTCGGGGGTGACCTTGACAAACGAACTACGATCCTCCCAGCTCACGCGAAAGGACGGGGGCGCGCTCTCAATGGTACGACAGGGCAACACGGATCCAGGAGGCGACACACCGGCTGGGACGTAGCGGAAGCCGATCCTGTTCATGGCGAGTTGTTCTGTAGTGTGATATGTAACGCCGGGCGTATCTGAAAAGGTAGGGAAGCGGGAGATCGTGAGGCGTGGGCGCGAGAAGAGATCATGGCGCGCAGGGAGGACGACGTTGGCAGCAGGGTTGGCGTTGGGTCCGCTGTCGGAGGGTGCGGGCGACGGTTCGGGGTTGGTTTGCGCGACCTTTCTTTTCTTTGTGGGATGACTGTTTGAGATGTTCGGTGTCGATGGCTGGGAGGACTCGGAGGGCGATGGCATGGCGTGGACGAGTGAAAACACGGAGACTGGAGGTGACTTGATCACGTGATTCGATACGGATTGACAGCCTGGATCAGGTTTCAGCAAGATCGGGCGGGCCGGTATCACGGATGAGATGCCCAGAACGAGGCGCGTCGTGGCGGGTTGAGATCGTTGGCTCGATATGATGGAGAGACGGACATGAACTGCGTTCAAACGAATGTATCAAGACGTGACTACTTCCAAAGTCCGCGCTTGTAGAATTGGAGCGGCCGAGGTTTCTCGTCAAGCATCTTTCGCAGCATTCATTGATCCAAGTAGCGATCGTAAGACTCGAGCAACGGAGACGGAGGGATCGTAGTACTAGGATCACCCAAACTAGGCTGTATCATAGCACGTGACCTACCCTAATGAGATCAGCCGTCTCCAATCGGTCTTTGTCTGCGCTCATAATGACTGCCTTGCGGTGAGTTCTGTTCTTCCCAGAAGACGAGTCTCGTTGAAACATTCATAGGCGCATTCAAAAAGTGCGATCCCTTTCCTGGTCGTCGGGGTTGTATCACTCACCATTTAGTAGGAATTAAAAGACATTATCGCAAAACCTGTCGATGTACGTGTTGCACCGATGTGTACGATTGCGCCGTCAATCCATTCGTTCGCGTAGGGTGTCTCTATAGAGCCAGAAGAGGACAATCTCTTTATCTGGAACTGCACCGTGAAAGGCGTGGTTAGCCCTTGCCATCTTGACTCATGTGTCCGCTCGGCTGACAATACCAACGATCTCCCGCAAGTCCGACAGTCCGTACAAAGGCGGAACGTTTCGCTTCAAGGTCGAGCTACCGCCTAACTTCCCCTTCAAGGCCCCAAATGTAAGCCACATGTGTGATATATTCATTGCAGCATGGGTGTGGTGTTCTCTCCCCTAAAACGTTGCCTCCGTTGCCTTCACGTCTCTCCGTCTCTCCTATCGCGTCTCGCCGTCCTCTCGTACCCTTCCACTCATTGTATTACGTATCTCACGTTTCTCGCTTGTCAGGTTGTGTTTCAGACCAAGGTTTACCATCCGGGGATCAATGAAGAAGGCAGTATTTGTATTCCTATCCTTCGAGACGAGGTATGTCCACGGATTCACCTGGGACTGAACCAGGTCATTGCATTATCAAAGGGTGATTATTAATGAACTATTCTTATTTCACCTGCGGTCTGACCAGTGGAAACCGTCGATCACGATGTCGACTGGTAAGACGAGTTGACGACCCTCTTCTGTTTCTGGTCACGAACAGACAGTTCACAGTGCTCGCGATCATTCAAGAGAAATTGAATAATCCGAGTCCCGATGACCCGTATGACCCTGACATCGCTGCAGTAAGTCGGTATACTATCTCCTCGACCGTGACAGGCTCGATGTCGTGATGTAGCTATTGAAGACGGACAGGGCCAAGTTTCTGGCCACGGCAAAGGAGTACACGAAGAGGTGCGCCGGTCCTTGGTTTTTACCTCCACGGATCTGATCGGTCTGTTCCCGATGTGCAGACATGCGATGTAATTCTCCACCTGGGGCCATCTGAACCGTTCCGCCGGGTGGGCGATTGTGAACAGGACGAGGCTATGGTAGACAAATGTATTCCGCGAGCCATCGAATTAAGGGCGTCGAGCGGTGAATTTCACATCTTCTTGAGATAAGAACGGCCCCGGCGCAAGTGAGAACGGACAATGCCATATGAAACGCGACCTAAAGTGGTAGACTGAAGGAACCTGTGGACCAGGTGGTGTCGTGGATGGCTGCCGTTCAGAGGCGAGAGCGATACATGAGTGTCCCCGTGGGGGTTTTGGTTTTCTTGGGTGCACGTTCGTCTTGCGTCTCCTCACCGCCTGCGATTGACCCCAGTGACCGTTCCGTAAGACCCAACGCGTGTTGAACACGTTGTCTGTCATTCTACTCCCACCCAGACCTGCTGAATCCGAGATCTCATCGAGCCGCCCTCCCTTCGCTTGTGTCCGCCAACGTGTTCGAAACGAGGGAAACCACTGGCTCATATGCTTCGTCTTCGGTACGTCCCTCGCTAGCGTTCGCGTGTATCACCTCAATTCATATTCCGTTTCTTTCGATCCTACACCTCCGACCCTGGTCTACAGCAAAAAGTCCGACCCTAGCAGGCCTCCGGTCCTTCACAATAGTTCCTTTCCGCAGTCATTTGAAGACGAGCGATTTCCTGGACTCCCTCCCGCCGACGCTTTTCGCACGTCCCTCATCCTTCCAGAGTGTGTCTCCTGTTAGTTCGCTTCCAATGGCATCCCTCATAGCACCATCATAGACTTGCACGTCGGTTCACCCTCCTTCGCACCTCTTCTGGCGACCCAGTCTCCCTGGTTGACCTCAAGCTCAAATTTGCCGAACAAAGAGCGCGAGGGGCATCAAACCAAGTATCAGAGGTCGAGGAGGACATGATTTTGCACACTCTTGGCCGCATCCGTTCCAAACATACGACACCCGTCGTTCAACTAAACCGAGGCGATACTCATCCAACCCTCACAAACGAGTCAGGCGTGGAGTCCGATTATATTCCCGAGCGCTCATCACATCTCTCAAACAACACCGCTTCCACCACCTACCCTGCGTCCTCTATCACTTCATCTCCCCGATCCACTAAGCGGTACAGCAACAACCTCTTCTCGTCAGGACGTCTTCGAGATTACAACTATCTTCGCACTATCTCGCAGAGAACTCACCGAAGTGCTGCGTCGATCACGCACACCGAGTCAAGTCAAAGTTTGCGAGAAGTGACTTCTCTCGACTCTGTCGAAAGCCTACGACCCACCACACCAGACGGAGGCGGTCCTGTTTCTCCCCCTTCGAGCCCTAATGAAAAGACGCCAGTTGCGCGCACGGCTTCCCTCGTATCCTCCAATGAAGACCTGCCGCCACAGTCAAGCATAGACACTGGCAGTGGCCTTCGCCTCTCGAAGCGAGCTTCTGCTGCATTGGCACAGGTTATCAAAGAGTTCGAAGAAGAAGCTGAAGACGAGATTGTCATGCCTCGGACTGCCCATCCAACCCCTCGACCCACTGACTCTGATCATTCACGCCCGATGAGTGACACGAAGGGATCAGCAGAATTAGGTGCTTCGGTACGACATATTGGCTTTCGCTCGTTTATATACTTACGCATGATATGCTAATCAGCTCACCTACCATCGATCATATCCAGACTACGAGGCAGGCACCGCAATATCGTCCGATGGGGAAATTATAATAGAGTCTGACACTCGGCAATTATCGCCCACCCCATACGGTCGCCCCGGTACGGTCTCACCAACCCCTCGCTTACCAGGATACATACCAGGGATGCCTCGGCCTATGACGCCACGCGAATCCTCTTTTGACACTGAAGATATCCGCTCACATTCTATCACGCCACGCGCTTCGCAGCCCGTTCCAGTGGCTAATGGGCAAGGCGCACACATGGCTACGTCCTCCATCTCGTCCAGCCTGCTTAGACGAGGCTCTGACGCATCCAGGAGTACCCCTCGCCCCGCTTCCCCTCAGACCCACGCAGCGGGAAACTCCTATTTGTCACGGAGTAACAGCGGGAGGCGTACGCCAGACACTCACCGCGATAGCACGAGTGGCACTGAGCAAGAGGGTTCAGCTACATCCTCTGTGTTCATCCGACGCCGACCAATATCTCCATTGTCTGGCCCTGCATTCCAGCCGATGGCCGTCTCCCCTCGACCCAGCACGCCTTCCAATATCACGTGGACTGTTGGGGCTTCATCAGCGAGCCCTGAGAAGACTCGCACCAAACCTGAGAGTCGATCAACACACAGCAAGAGTGGCGGCCAGAACACCGAAACAGACGTTCAAATTAACACAGATCGTTCCAAATCACCCACGAAGTCCCTCCGCTCTTCGGCGTCACCCGAGTCACCCGGTCCTGCCCAGACGACGTACGCGTCCAAGTGGAATAATTCAGTTAGCCCTGCAGACTCTCGCGCGACGTCTAGTCTGTCCACCTACGATTTTGGCTCGACGCCGTCCTTGGGTAGTGGTCTTCGATCTCCAACACCAACTCAGACTCGCAACGCGGCATCTCCCACATTTCCTTCTACCGACTCCAACAACAATTCGGCCCGTACCTCCAAGCAGCACTTTAAATCTGCTTCCAATTATTCTTATGGTGTTTCACAACTTTCTTTGTCTCCCATCGCGAACTCTTCTCGCTCCTCTTTGGAATCAGCGGGTTCGAGTTACCATTCTTGGGAACCTGGTCAGAGAACTGGTGCCGTTCTTGATGTCCTCAGTGGTTCTATCGGCCGAATGCCACCTTCATGGCATGGCCTTGATAAGTCGGATTCCTTAACGGCCGGCAGTTCTGAGGAAGAAGGCGAATTCGAAGGGATAGTCCGGCGTTACGCCGGGCTCACCAAATCCGACTTCGTCGCGATACAAGAGAAGCTTGTTGGAGCCGCACTTCACAAGGCTACTCATCCTGACACTCGTGAGAGGTCAAACTCTTTGCGTAGGCGACGGCCTTCGACCTCCCAATCAAATTACTCGACCAACGGCCGGGTGTGTTCTTCTGTCTTAGGGCATGAGAGACGCTGATCATGATGTGTAGGTTGTGAGTCCAACTCCGACCCAAACGGCTCCTGCTGGTCGACGATCCCCTGCTTTGGATAACAATGCAAAGGCCAGCGCGCTCCTAGAGTCGGTGGTAGATAGCATACCCGTCACTCAGATAGAGACCACAATCGAAGACAACACTAAACCTGAGATCTCTCCCACAACCCGAAGAAACCGAGATCTCGCACGTGCTTTGGGCTTCGGGAACGATGACTCGGACCATCTTGTTGTGCCTCAGATGTCCGATCAAGACTCCTCGTCTACCACGGTTTCACCCACTGTTGAAGCCATCTTGCCGCCGGAATTTCCGCAGGATGTGGAGAGTATTTCTCCCTTGAGTGCACCGGAAGTACAGTCCGAGGCACTCTTATTTCCTGGTCCACTTCCGCAGCGATCCCAGTCCTTGCGAAATCCTCCATCGACCCCCCTCGACAATACTGAGCTCGCCAGAGAAGTTCGGCGTAAGGCGGATGCGGCTACCGCCGCCCTGATGAAGTCACCCCAAAGACACTTTGCCGATTTGAATGCATCGACAATATCCGTGTCTCGTAAAAAGATTGATCCACGCCAGATATCTGAGCCCCGACTACTGTTGGCCCCCACCAGTGTCGAGACAATCCCGCTACCTGCCCCAACTGTGCCAGTCCCAATTCACCCCCAACCATCACTTGGTATTACTCAGCGAATGAGACGCTTTAGGAATACGCTCAGAGTAAAACCAAATGCCGCAAGTGGCGAAGAGGTCACATCTTTCCCTATTGATGTCCAACCACATCCCACTTCTGTCTCACAAGGTCTCAGTCGGCGGCCGACCCTTCCGCTATCAAGATTTGGTCCTGGCAGCTCGACTGAGTTGACTAAGCTCAAAACGCCAAACGCCAGCCCCCCCGCGTCGGTCGCCCCCGGTTTCAGGGGATTAATGGCTCGTTTTCGGAAACCCCGCACGATGGATAGCACGGGAGATAGTCAGTCCAGCATGCACTCTCGAACTTCGCCGACTACATCTTCACCCACGGCATCGTCGAATCAAGGACACGTCAGGGGGAACGTCACATCTCCCGGTCCTTCGACACCTGCAAACCTGAGAACGGGTGACACCAGTGCTCGTCCGAGCCTCGACGCCCCAGCCGTCCTTACCAATGATGTCAACTCCGCTGCAGTTAAACAGCTCTTTGAAGCTGCATCAAAGATTGGACTAGACCAGGTTGCCCTAAACGACCTACTCACGCGCTCTACTTCCGTTTCTCGGGCGGCGGGTTGGGTATGGCCTGGAGAATCCTCCACAACGGGCAACACACCTCTCATCCCCAGTACACAGCCATCTGGTACCCTGGAACGGAATCGTTTAGCTTCGCGTGCCGATAAGTCCTCAAATGACTGCGATCCACACGATGGCGCAGACGACAACACTGTGAGAAAGCCGTCCGTGCAGAAAACGGGGGAGTCTGGTCAGATTCGCCAGCACCGTCAGGTTCCTGAGAATGCCGCCATTATTCGACGAACCCTCATTTTCCCCTCGGAGTTTCGAAGTTCCAAGGTGGACCCGAGCCAGGCGAACCGGAAATCATTAATGCGACAACACCGCCGCTCAGGTAGCGCGACCTCTGCTCAATCGGCTCGATCTGTGCATGACCGAGCCCCAACGCCGCCGCCTCCGAAGGCCAACGGTAGCCGACGTTTCTCTACCGAGAGATCGCCTCCAGTCCCTGGAGCGCCAACCTCTATTAGTGCGCAAGCCGAGGTGCTCCTTCGAGCGTCTCCCTTGAATGTTGCCGCTGAGAAACTAGGCTCCGCATATGATTCTCTGTGGGTGACAACTATCTTGTTAAACCGTGTCCTGATTCTTTTTTGACCAGCTATGACATGTACTCCGGTGAGAGCAAACACACAAGTGCCGCACCTGATGACGCGGGAACGGAGCGCGACCTTGATGACACAGCCACTCAGGAGGGAGCCGCAGTTGAGGTGATCGAAATGGCTAATGGCGAGACCATCTGGTAAGTCCTCGTACAAGTTAAGTGGCACTCCAGTTAAATTCTGTTTCTAGGCAAATCGTTAATGGTTTGAGGGATGACGATATCGATCCTTCGTACCCTGGTAGGACTAGCGTGGGATCGAATTACTCGACAGGCGAGAATGGTGATAGTGTACAAGTGTTCGTCAGGGAACAGACCAGACCGGCATCAAAAGGTGGTAGTTCTTCGATCAATTCTCGGAAAAGGTCTTCCCAGAGCAAGTACCGTCCTGAAACAAAGGTAAGTTCGTGCCTTGGTCAAGATACGCGGGAGACCAACGTCCTGTGACTAGATTTTTTATAGCTCTTCGGCACAGATAGGGCGACTTATAGAAAGTCTTTCTCAAGGGATGGACGCCGGGTCGTTCAACCTTATCTTTAACCAACCTCCTGACCATTCTGTTGCCAGTTCTTTCCACTCTGATACCGGTATACCCTGGACTGTTGAGGAAAGAATGGAACATATGCATGACACTGTCAGCCCTTGATTGCTGGATTTATTGTAGGACATTTTTTCTCCTTCACGTTTCTTTTTCTGCACACGTTTCCTTGATTGCCGGTTGCACCTACATCTGTCGCTCTTGCTATACCCGTCCATATTCATACAAACTATGGGATATAAGTAAATGGTATTCTCGTCTAGCGTAGATCATTCCATATTGCAATCCAGCCAGCGATTGAGATTCAGCGCGAGAAGCGCTTGAAGCAAAAATAACCCGTCAGTGAAGCTGTACTCCAAGGTACCATGGGTGGGGCCAATCGGCGTTTCTTGCGAGAACTTGCGGTACACAGCAATTGGGGGCGTATTGGGGCCCGCGTACAACTGAAAAATACGGCGGGTGAAAAAACAAGTACCCGGGGATCAATGAACGAACTGTACCTCGTATGACTGGGACCCACGCTGGGAGCGGCGCCATTCGTAATACCTGCCATCGGCTGCCTGGAAACGGCGGGCGCTGCGTGGAAGAAAGAAAGAAAAAAGTCAAGATCAGCGCTAGTTCCTTACTCTTAATCGTGACATCAATGACACATAATGTCAAGGGTAAATAAAATAAAATGAAATAAAACTTTCGTGCCTCGATGAAAAAGAGGGAGTAAAGAGAGAAAAAGGAAAAGAAGGCAGCCTGGTGATTTACTTTGGGGAAGAACCAGGGAGGACGAGGTGTTCCATCGGGGATTCTTTATCGCCAATGGTGACTACACCGAGACTGCCACTGTTTGTGTCCCAGTCGAGCGCGGCGACGGGAGATCTGTCACTGCATATCTGGAACAAAAGAAGCGGGCGGAGGCCCACACCGTCACTGCATGGTTCTTGATCGATAGACGGTCCAGACACGCACCGTCGTACGCGTCGTGTATGAGGACAGCACGGCGGTCTCGAATTCGAAAAAGACGGGCCTCTCGTCCTCGCCGATGATGATGCACCCATCACGAGGGTCATCTCTGCCGGTGAAGAAAATCTCAAAGTTATACATGTGTGAGTGAAGTGGAGTGTGAGGGGGGAGGGATTGTTGCCCAACTCGACGGAAAACGGACGGCTTCATATACGGGGAAGGGGGGAAATTTTATCAAGAAAAAAAAAAAAGAAAAAGAAAAACTGAATGAATGACGGTCCTTGAACCTGCTCTCGTGTGGCTGGGAGGATTGCCGGTCGGACGAAATATTCCTGATTGATCGTGGCTGACTCGCGTTTGGGAGGGATGGACTGATAGAGAAGATGGCGATCTACGCAAAAACACCCGGGAAAGTGATGCGGTCGGTGCATCTTCCTTGCAATGATGTTGCAGGCCCTCCGAGGCTTCGACGAAGCGATCAGTCTCAAGGACAGCTAAAAAGGTTAAGTAGTACTTCTCGAGAGCTCACCGGTTCTGGGGTATGAGACGGCGCCAATACAGACAGCAAATAAAAAGTGAGCGGACCTGCAGGGCCTAATCACAGCTGAGTTATCATTCCGACACGCGTATGTAAAACGGGAGGGCAGACAAGCAAGGAGATCGCAAGCAACGGCTTCACGTAATATGGATTCCCAGAAAAGTCAAGTGCCGGTTCATGAGTTCACCTTCCAGAGTGGCCGCTTGCGCATTTTGCGGGTGATGTGAACCGCACTTCCGCTCATATGACCTCCCCCAAATGCAAGCACCACTGTCTCTTCCGACCCATGCCCCTGCGCAATGCCTCTCTTCCTCAGCTCTATAGCATCCTTCGCGAACTTGAAACGACACTGATCGGAACCTGTGTTCATAGTGGGTCAAGGGGTCAGGTTGCAGTAAACGGCTGTCAGCACCGCGAATACGCACCAATTTGGAAGGTAGGCGATTCCACTGCCGCTTTGAACATGTCGAAGGGTACGAGAGAAAATATCTGCAATAAGGTTTCCCGGCCAGGATGCCCTTGCGAGGAGTCGGGCTCGGATCCCGCGGAAGAGTATAATTCCAGGGTGTTGGGAAGAGTAACCACAAGAAAGTGGAACACGTCTTCTCGTAGTTTGCGAGCATATTGCCCAAAGACAGACGTCAAAGGTGGTTGGGGGGAGAATGACCCGTCCGATGACAATGGGATGTTGTTGATGAAATCGAGCCATTCTGTAACCGTTTCCACACTGATGGATTGCCTGCAGATTCCGTATGCATATCCACACAGATCCTCCATCCCACCAAGCAGACATCCAGCCGCGAGAACGCCTCGTGCATTCTCGGGCCGAATTAGACTGATGGAAATGGGGGAATAAAGGTAACCCAGCGCTAAAAAGAAGACAAGCCATCAGTGATCCAAGTGTTGCCGAGCCATCAAAGAAATACCTATGGCAATGCCCTGTAAATGCAATAAATCAGTGTCAGAATTCATTGGAGAGAGTACAGGGTCCGCCTAATACGGCGTCCGAAGCGGCAATCGCCCATGAGAACAATAGCAGCCGGTCTCCAAATGACGAGCGTTTGCAGACACGGTCAACTTCCACTTGGCCACTGGCCGCACACGGTGGCAGAAATGAACGGAGACATGTCCAATATACACAGAAGACATACCTCATGTGTGACCTCTGGTTCATGATTAAGCTCCACGTATATAACACGTTGCCCACTTGCTTGCGGAGAGGTGGACATTAAGTGGGCAAGAAACGGAGAACGAGACAAAATTATCGCATGGAGGCGATAGGAGTTTTGATGGACATGCTGGCTTAGGTTCAGTGATACATGGAAGAAGATCCCATGAAAGATTTGCTTACAAGGATCGTATCCGCGTAATTCTAATGTCATGTGAGGTCAGTGGACGCTTTCCATGAAGACACAGGTACCCACACCAGTCTGAAAACCTGCATGGTACAAATGGTTTACAATCTCTTCATTGTGCAAGTGGTACGGTGTACTGGGTGGCACGGAGTGGATCGGCAGTCGAGGTACGCGCGAAAAGGATACTCACTGCGAATATCCGTTAGATACAGGGAGTGGCGATACAACCGAGACGTTTGCATCATCGCCATACGCATTTTCGGGTGGATGGGAGGCGTGCGGTGTAAGGCCATTGGTTCGGGTGTGACCATTCAGACTGATGCAAGAGGTAGAAGATGCAGAACTCATGACAAGCTGCCCGACAATGCCCGACCGGACCAACTGCAAGTCTCTGGCCAACCAAAAAGCGTCGTTCATTGACTTGTGACAACTACAGGTGTGACTGTCACGCAAGTCACTAAGTAGGTGGAGGTGGACGCGCCCTGTCCGCACACCACGTCGTAAATCCTTCGAAATCCATCACGACTCCAAAGCCCTGTTCGTCTCCAGCCATCGTGACGAAATGAGTCATAAGATTATGCATAACTCCGCGCTTCTCTGCCTCAGGCCCACGGATCGCCGGGTAAGGGGGCGGTTTCGAAAGGTACCGGGGTAGTTCGGATGCGCTCGACCAGGAATCATCAAGCTTTATCGGTAGTAATGATCATGAGGAGAACAATGCGTGTCCCGTGGAATAGGGGGAGAGTTAAATCCGGCTCACCATGTGGGATCTGTCGGAGGCAAAATTATCGAGGTACACATCGCCAGGGATCACCCTAAAGAGGCTGGTGGACTAGTGGGTTGCCACCGAGATAAGATTCCGATTCCTCCTCACCTCTGATACTGCGATGGGGTGCCTGCACAAAGTGGGAAGGTCTCGTCAACATACACTACACAGGATCCGGGGTGAGCATGCGTACGGAACACACTCGACCATATGACCGTACATACCTTTCCAGTAACATGGGACGGGGAGACAGGTGTCGAGGTCATAAATCCAAGTGCCCTGTTCACTGTTCAGATGATTCATCGGCGATCGGCTGCCAATTGGTTGGCGCCCGCGTAATGCTAAGACGACGTGATAATCCCATACTACCGCCGTGTCTGCGGACGATCCCATTCGCTGGTTCCACAACGCCACCTGTGCAGGCAAGCGTCAGGACGTCAGCAGACGAATTCCCGTGCACGTTCATTACCGTTCGTGTCGGATTAGAGATAAAGACCACAAAAGCGTCCCACTTCCGCTCGCTCCCCGATTGTTTCAGGAAACGATTTACGAGCAGATAGATGTTCTCTTCGCAATAACAACTGGTGTGTGCACGCTCTGACACGGCGCAGTCGGGGAGTGTGGAAGGAGACTCCATCGACCAGGAATTGGCACTCCGCCAGAGCCAACTTAAAAACTTCCCAAGAACTCGTTTTGCAGCGTGTGGAGAGAAACTAAACCTTCGTGCCCGTCCGAATCGGTAAGATCACCCCTCCGCTTACAGTGCGGGGGGAACAGTAGCGCAAACAGTCCACTATATCGATAGGGGTTAAAATTTGACGCGGTAGCCTACCTTCTCTTGGGAGGCGGCTTCCGCTCACTTACTCTAGTTCCTCAGCCACACCTAAATTCTCACCGCGCCCAGGCGGGAAGAAACACAGCACGGAATATTGCAGGCCCGGTTGGCGTAAACGCTGCACTGCGGACAGGTACTCACCGGAGTTCTTTGTGTGAATTCTCCGCAAAGTATTCACTTCTTATCATTTTCGCCAGAAAATGTTGCTCTGCATCGAGCCGCAGGCCTATATCGGGAGCAGTGGTAGTCGACCTGTCCTTCGAGTTGGCTGTCATGCCTGAGAAGTCGCATCGCATCTCATCCATTCCCAGCGTTTTCAAATATCCTAATGAATATCCTAATGAGTTTAGTGGAAACACGTTCGTCATGATACCCTGGACCCCCTTTTTCAGCGCGAGAACATCCGCAATCTTTTGTGAGGAACACGGAGCACGGGTAGGTTCAACAAGCATGCTCCTAAACTGGATGGCCACGGGGCACCGGCAGGAGATGACTAACATACCTTTTCACCAAAATATAGCGTCTGGCTGCCTGCAACTCGCTGGGTTATCGGCGGGGGTAGGATCAGGTAATTAAATAGGACACCATGGCGATTTAGCCATGCCTCGTGCAGATGCTCTGAGACCTGAACTGCCAGAAACAAGAAGGAGCAGAGGGGAAGGCAGCCACTGCATCTTAGTTGTAGAGATCCGCACAACCGCATACTAGATTAATATCCATGGCTGGGTGACTTTCACACATGGCAGTGTGGACTCCGGCCGGGATACATTTATCGCCAAGTGCAGTGTTTTTTAGTCAATTCAGTGAAGTCTGTAAAGGTTGTCAGAGGTCGGCAATGGTCAATGGAGACAGAAACGTACTTGAACTATGCGGGAAAATCTCCAGAAATAATGCGTACATTCATCATAAGGTTTGACATCGATGGAGGTATTTACACACATTAATCATATGTCCTCATGAATTCCAGTGTTCAGATTCTAACTTGACATAGAAAGTCAGGGGGGAATTGAGACGGAAGAGGCTGACGCGGTGTATGAAGGGGGCCCAATAATGTGGCCGAATGATAGTGGTCGCATTCTAGGGTATATCAGTTATCAAACAAGCGGCACTCCCCAACTGCCGGCGAACGTCATGGTAATCTACATCATGGGCTGTGGACCAGAATTGGTCAGTAAAAATTATTTCAAGGGGCAGGGGCAAACTTCAGCCCCCGACGTCGGAACTCACAATCTTCTACTTCCCCCCATTTCTCTATCTGACTTGCCACCTCGACTTGAGCGGCGAGGGCTGCCTGCTCTGCTGTCAAATGGCGTTTAACGAGGGCCAAAGCGATGAGGAACGATTTTGTGACATAGGTGGCTCGCTCCATGGCTTGAGAAACAATATGGTTAGTTCACTAGCTCGTCGTCCGTAGCCCATGACGTACCTGCCATCTCCCAGTGGTCCATCTGCGTCAAGACGGTGTTGAGAATCTCTCGCGTTCGCTCGGGTTGCGAGTGAAATAAAACGGATCGATGTACGTGTATTTCGATATCAAAGGTGCTCTTAGCCCACTCTAGAAGTGGGTCCCAATGCTTTTCCTGCAGCTTCACAAATGGCTCAGGACTGTCGTGGTGAAAACTGGGGGTGCACATAAGTGCCATCCAATCTTGCTGTGTGTTAGCGTACCAGATAGTGTCCGTGTCCAAGTAGCTTAACAGCGCCTCCTGAACCTCTGAACGTGTTTTCTTGTCACGCAGCGTGTCGATAGCCCTGGACACGACGGACGTCTGAAAGGTCCGTGACGCCTCCTCTAGCGCTAAACGAATGACACACCATTGGCAATGCGTGTGGCTTCAACACTGTCTCCTGGTTTTCCCATTCATTGGCAACGAGTGTGGCCACCAAACGCTTGTTCTCCGGCAACAGCAGTGTCTGCCCGGACGGCGTCTTCAAAGCACGTTTGTCCAACGTGACAGTAATCCCATCTGCCCTAGTATCAATCCCAACCTTCTCCCAGAAGCGCTTCAATGTTTTCTCAGCACCTCAGCATGGACCTCAGCACATACTCATATCAGATCAATTAATAACACACGGGTAGTTTCCGAAACCGCTGGGTCTTCCTGGGTTGTGATGACATGATTTCGGAGGGCGACTGTGGGTAAGGACCTCCAAGATATTCGCCTAGGAGCAAAGATTGGCCGAACGCGACACAACATGGCACTTGGTATGTTGGTGTGCTGAGCCCAGTTTGGAACGAAAAAAGCGACACGGTAAGCGTGTGTAACGGCCGCTATGCGAAGCGCTCCGAAACCCGACCAGGAACACACCTACCCGAGTAACCTTACTTCTACCGACATCAACTGTCGCCATTAGTTCAACTTCACGAGACATCGCTAGTCCCTCAACGGACAGAGCACTGATATTAGCCAGTACCCTTAACCCATGATCTACAGTACTTAAAGAGAGCTGTACCTGTTATGATAGTCAGTCAACTTCGAGACTTTTACCCTGTCTTACGAAGCGTGATTCTTCTTAGTGTCGCTACTCACTCTCCTCGGGGAGTAGACGCGACATCTTTTTTGACATCTAAGTCTCCTATTCCCTTCATACACCTATACTCTCGAATCCTCCTTACTTAGCCTCTCAACCCCGGCGAAGTTACTGGTTCGGCCCACCAGCAATTGTACCCGACTGACCTGCAGCTCAAGAAGGAAGAACAATGTCTCGATACTTGTTAAGAAGTCATACCACACAAGAATCTGATACTCGAGTCTCTAGACGAAGAGCTCTGAGCGAGTCATCAGCTCCATCTCCTCCCACCCAGGGTCCGCTTGGCCCTAAGGGTGATGCCGCAAAGGGTGGCTCTGCTAGGACAAGTCCTGCACCCACAGCTGCGAGGACCAGACATCCAGTCGAGCTGAGGGCTCCTGGCAAGAATGAGACCCACCCGATCAGGGAGAGGGTGAGCGAGACGGAGCAAGAGGAGGAACCTGAGACGAACCTCCCAACCACCCAGAAAGCTGGAGTGGGTCCCACTGCTGAGAATGAAGCAGGATGGACAACAGTTACCCGAAAG
>JBBPKT010000063.1:0-48494 GCA_038089395.1 Pulveroboletus frians
CTCTTGATCTTGTCGGTCTGAAGGATTTTGTTACTTTCCAAGAGTCTCGTGGAGGATAACGGGTCAAACTACTCTGTCGGCCGGCGGCAGCTCCTGTGTCGCGCAGCTACGCGACCCCAGTTGGACGGGGGGATGGCATTGATCGACGCTGGTGCTGACGTGGCCATCTTGGAAGAGAGGTGTACCGACCGAGTATGCTCCGTCTCGGGAGCGTCTCGCTCGGCCCGACTCCGTGTCCGAAAAGTGGACGGCTACCGAGAAATAGCGACTAGGTGTCGCGAGATGTAGATAGTGTAAACGTCCTTGGTTTTGTAGGAAACGTCCTGAAGGATGGGGGCAAGCCCGAACGATGAGTCGGGGTGAGTTTCCGATAAATAGTCGCACGCGCACTCTCCGAGTTTCCGACGTTCTCAGTGACCACGATGAGGCCTTCCGCTATACGTTTGCTCAACATTCTCGTCCCAGTAAAGCGGTATATCCTACTCACATCCTCCGTACAAAGTTCCGCTCACCTCTGTCCTGTTTCCAGGGCAGTAGACTATGCAGTCAAGATCCGTGTCAATCCCGAGCAAACAGGCATTGACCTCAACGTCAAGCACTCGATGGCGCGTCTCCTCGCCCCCCTAATATCACGTCTCTCCTTCTCATGTTTTCCACTTACAGAACCCGTTTGATGAGATTGGTGTGTCCCCTTTGACTTTGACCTTGTCCTCACACCGAAACGTTGGCTGACCTCGGTCCGACGAAACTTGATGCAGCGGTGGAAGAGGCAGTACGGATACGGGAACGCCTCAAGGACGCTGTCAAGTCCATTCGTGTCGTTACCATCGGTCCACCGAAAGCGTCCGAGACCCTCCGGACCGCACTCGCCATGGGTGCCGACTCGGCTATCCATGTCGAGATCCCAGAATCTGCACCCTCTCCTGAGCCCCTCGGTGTCGCCAAGGCGCTCAAAGCGGTCATCGAGCGACAGTCGGACGGCGTAGACATTGTCATTATGGGTAAACAGGCCATCGACGATGATGCCGGGCAGACGGGCCAAATGCTCGCTGGTCTCATGGGCTGGGCACAGGCGACGTTTGCGAGCAAGGTAGATGTCGATGCGACGCAAAAGACGGCGCATGTCACTCGCGAAATAGACGGCGGATTGGAAGAACTCCGGTGTAGGCTTCCGCTCGTGGTCACCACGGATCTGAGGTGAGCGTCCTAGGGAGCATTATGAGACTGGTGCGCTGACGCGAACTCCTAGATTGAATGGTATGCAGCCATGTATGCGATGTTTCTGACCCCTTGACACAATTTCTTTGTGTTCAGAGCCAAGATATGCGTCTTTGCCTAACATCATGAAAGCAAAGAAAAAACCCCTCGAAAAGTTAACGCCCGCAGATCTTGGCATTGACTTTGCCCATCGCTTAGAAACCATCAGAGTTACTGAGCCTCCAAAGCGTGTTGGTGGTGGCAAGGTGTGTTTTCCCGTGTGTTCCGTTCAGCAAGTTCACCAGCGCTTCGTTTGCAACAGGTGGAGAACGTCGACCAGCTATTGGCAAAGCTTAAGGAGGCCGGGATCACTGCGGGGCGGGCATGAATCACTGCGTGTATACCCATTGTTCCTGCTACAGTCAGTCTAGCAATGAGTCACACCAAACAAAACATACTGGGGGATTAAGTTATTCATTCAAGGATCCCTTGTTACTATTCCCCAATTGACGGTACACAAGAAAATGATAAAAGGATTGAGCGAGATGGACGTGATGGGGGGCAAAGGTACCACTAAGCAGCCAATGTATATGTTATCTCAGCAGGTTGAAGCACCGGCAAGCGACAGATTGCAACGTTTGGAAAGAAATGTGGGGAGACGAAGTGGAAACGAACAACATGCTACAGTTGAGGGGTTCTGATCTTGATCAACTTTTCTGTTTACGTGAGATGCGGGAATGAATCAAGGAGTGGTTTTTGGAATATAGAATGGATAGTGGTACTCGTGAATGCGCAGATTGAAGCAGCTAAATGTCCTGCAATAGCCGGGCTCATGATGTTGCGGAACTGGGTCCTGCACTCTCATTACCAACACCCTGATAATGCAAACGATCAGCACTGGAATGCACGGCTCATCACGCCAGACGGACCTTTGTGCGGCAGGCAGGGCAATTGTTACGACCTGTCTCAAGCCATCTGTCCACACAACCCTGGTGGAACGCATGTTTACATGTGAGCACCCGCAGCTCGTCTTCTGGATTGTAGTCATCGAGACAGATGAGGCACTGGAACAAGGTCAATAATAATTCCAAATGCTTGAAACAGACGTACTCTATCGATGCAGTTGCTCGCGACGCGCCCCTGTTTCTCGTATTCTTCAAGGGTCGATGCTTTGATAATTTCGAGCCCGGATTTCTCAATCTCTTCTTTGGACACTGTTGGGGGCTTTACTTGACCCAACAACTCGGCGAGCTCCCTACCCGTCCCGGTGATTTAAGTCTCTGACCAGGAGACTCGCAAGCAAGAACGAGACTCACCACAACGCCTCGAAAGAGTCCAAATTACCACCCGTAATGATCTGGTGGTCCGGTGGGTAGTACCCTAGAGGCGGGCGCATCAGCGATGACAACAAGGAAGACCTAAGGACGTACCCCCAATGACATAAATCAAGAATGTCCTCGAACCTGGGGCCTCCTGTGGCTGTGGGCTGATGGCATCCGCATTCCTCCTTGAGGGCCTCAAATTTCTGATCGCATTCGCAGCACGACTCTGCCACGTTCGCCCACGGGCCGGCTGTTGACCACCTTGCTCTTGCTGGTTTGTGTTGGAAGGGTTTGGATGGTGGCGAAATTCAGCTGGCTCAGGAATGTGCAAGGGCATCGACATTGGCTGTTCCAAACCATCGAGGTCTATGCCTTCCCCATCCTCGTCGTCTATTGCAGGGGAGTGGTCTATGTGTGGGTGAGGCGTATGTGGAGGCTGTCTGTCCATGTTCACAGACTGCAGTCCAACCACGATGACAGGTACGACGACGTTACTACGGTGTTCTTGGGGGTTCGTGCTCGGGCTCGTGGGAGGATTGGGGTCTTGATCACTTGTAGATGGGGGTGCACCGGTACTCCGGTTGGTAGTAGACACCATTTCAGGCATGTTGGTTGATGTAACAGCAGAGTGTTGTGCGGGCGCAGACAGCCCGCTATGTACACCTGGGACTTGGGCCATTCCACGCGGCGGAGTTATTTCATTTTGCTGATTCTGGTCCGTAGTGCGTGCCCAGGAAGAAGCAGGGGTGTGACTCGGACCTTGTGATGAGGCGCGAAAAGCAGTCTGTGATAGTGGTGATGACCCTTGAGTTCCCCCCTGTTGTCCCAGATTCGAGGATGCTATAGCCGGGAATCGGTACATCCTCCACCAGTTGATGCCCCCTCCAGGTGTGTGTTCGGTACGCGAAGCAGAGCTCGGCGTGAACGGTAAACGGAAAGGCATCGATGAATCTCTTGTGTTTGAGTTTGTGGTAGACGCGCTCTGTGGGGTCGGTTCGGAGTCCAAGGAAGTTGAAGTTGAAGTTTGCGTAGGGATCTGTGTAGTTAACGCCGACCTTCCTAGTGATGGATTGGGAGAGTTGGATGTCGAAGGACCAGACGACGAAGTTCCTATGAGAGAATCTCCAGCCTCCGATACATTTGAAGGACCCTGGGCATCAGGTGGCGGCACAGTAATGGTGGCCGAAACGGTACGACCACCCTCTACCCTCTGTCGCGCAGTCGAGCCCTCCGGGCTGTGCGACACGCCTAACATAGCCCCTTCTCCAGGATCTTCTAGGTCATCTTCGAACCGTGCCTCTGACGAACCTGTATCGCATGTTGAAGCGCGGGTTCCCACTCTGCTGGTGGATGCATGTGTAATTTCGCCGTCTTCACCCTTATCGTTATCTATGGCGGAGTTATTTGTGCCAATCGGGGTTGCTGTAGATGTTGGCTGTGATGGTGCTGTATGAGACATACCGCTAGCACGGAGAGAGGAAGACGACCCGGGCCTAGTTCCTACACCAAACGGAGAGTAGATGCTTGTTCCGAGGGCAGAGACTGCTGGAGATGCACGTCCGCTGAGCTGCTCCTGGGCAGTGTGCACATCTTCATCACCCTCCTTATCCGCATCTTCTTCGCAGTCAGATTCATCTTCCTCGTCGCTCTCGAAGTGCCTTGTCTCAAGCTCTTCAGAGTCGGAATCAGACAGACTTCGCAGCTCGGGAATGGGTTGATCTTCCTCTACATCTTCATTAACGTCTTGCGATGCTCCAAGAGCACTTGGTTCCTGCTCCTGCATCAGCGTGACCCTGAGATCAGTTTGTAGATCCATGAGGAATCGCTCGAAGCTGTCGGGTGGAGGAAGCGACGATGATTGTCCGTCCCTGTCCCCAGTCAAGGCACCACCGTCATCGGGGGTTGCTAGTTCCGGAGCATCCGAATTTGCGGAGGCTGCAGCAGATGGAGTGTTTGTTGCTGCACCACCAAGCCCAAGCCCAAGGTTGAACGCTCTTGCCATCTCGGCGAGCATAATTTCGCGAGCATCACGGGATCGTATGACGTCCGATGGTTGAGACGGTGTACTTTGTCCCGGACCTGGGCCTGAAGTGTCATTGGAGTGATTGGAGTTATGAGTTCCACCTCCGAGTCCAAGTCGGTCTCGAAGACTACTCCAGACATGCCTCATTCGTCCTGCATCCGAGGTTGGGGTCGGGGAAAGCGGGCGTTCGGATGGAATGCTGGAATTTAAACCCGAAGGCTGCGGGATCGGGTTGGAAGATGGTGGGGGTTGAGAGGATGCAAACCCCGAGGAGAATATGGGTTCTGATGAACCTGTTAAAAGAGAGGCAGCTGTTGCCGCTGCTGCGACGCTATTTCGAATGGAAGTTTGAGAAACGGTGGGATGAGTAGTTAACCAGGTGTTTAGAAAGACATACCTCAATAAAGTTCCCAAAACATCAATGCTACTCGCAGACAAACCAGACGCGCCGACAGGTCCTTGTGCCATTGAGATCCCATGCGGATGCGGGTGTGTGCGAGCCTCATCTTCGTTGTTTTCGGCTGCACCAATACCGTTCAATGTCACTTGTCGGCCCTGGGTGGGAATGTTCGAGGAGCCGGTCGTGGACCCTGCGGGTGATGAAGGCACTATGGGAACCGTGCTAGTAGGGCGCGGCAAAATACCCGACAGAGGGTTGCGTGATCTAGGTTCGGGTGATACGGAAGACGGCCGGGTTGAAGTGGTCTCGAAACCTGTGTCGGTGTTTAAATTTGAGGTATCGTTAATCGTTGAGGAAGTCGGATTAGATGTGACCAAAGGTTCTGAAGGGCGAGGAACGTCTGTCGTGTGCACGACACCCTGAACGACGACAAGGGTTCCGGGGGGTGGGAAAGGTCGAGGTGTAGTGTTTACCTGCTGAGGCGATAATTGTGGCGAGGACGGGTGGATGGGCGCTGATGGGAAAGAGGCAAAGGGTCGTTCGGATTCTCGTGTTGGTGGAGGCGAAGATGGTTGGCGAGAGGAGGAGGAGGGGACTGCTGGGGCAATGACAACTTCGTCGTTATCGACGTGATCCTTGCCAGCTCGCGATTGGGTAAGCGTTGGAGCAGTCGACGAGGATGGAATGGGGGCCTCGCTGTCTTCGTTGTCGTCCTCCGTATCGCCAACGTCTTTCGCCTTTCCCTTTCCCTTTGCGGATGCAACCGGGGAGTCACCGTGGCTGTCGGGCACGCGATGTGTGATGACCCCAAATTCGTCGACGTCACGATCGACCTGGTGCTCGTCATGTTCCGACAAAGGGCCTATATGCTCAGGAATATCCCCTCCGCTGTCTTCTGGGATTTTTTGTCTATGTGAGGGCCACCAGCGACGCTTCTTTCCTCTGAGCGTCTGTTCGGGTCGAGTCGGTAGGGTGAGAGGGGAAAACGAGGGCGATCTCAAGGACGGCTTGGGCAAGGAGGAGAGAAAACGGCGGGGGAGAGAGCGACGAGGTGTAGGACTGTCATTTGGGACGAACCTGGTCTCTAACGTCGGGGTTGAAGCTGGCGCGGGACGACGAGAGAAAGGCTGGCCCATAGTGGCGTGGAAGGAAAGGAGAGTAAGAAAATCGAGCGTCACCGATACTTTAATCGTGGGTTGAGCTGGGTGTATCCGACGGCGTCAAAGTGGTGTCTCGGTTGTGCTGGACGACGACGGCAACGACGACGACGGGGTGTCGATTATTCTGGCGTGTTTCGCAGTCTCGTCACCAACAGGTCCGACTTCGGGAAACTCCGATGGCACAGCCGCGGATACAATTTTAATTAATTACAATATTTATCATAAATACGAAAAAGAAAACAGGCCGAGTCTTCAAACGTTCTCCTTCCGCCAAGAGGCGCCCTTGTGCATGACGAGGAGGATGAGGAGCTCCATCACGGCCATGAGCACCGCAAATCCAGTGTATAACCACCCATCGCCAACCGCATCCTGCAGCGGGACAGCAGTCATCGTAGACACAAACGCCAACGAACCTCGGAACCAGCTGTTCGCCGCGACAGCACTGCTCGACCGACCCGGGTTCGCGTCCACCACGTATGCCAGGGTACTCGCGTACATCCAGCTGGAGCATGTCAGAACGTCCACCAAGTTTTGATCCATGCCGCTCACATCGAAAAGAATCCGCAAAGGAACAGCATTAGGCAGATCACACCCACGTGAACGTGCTTCTCTGCCACCCATCCATACCCAATGACACTCAGAGGTAGCCAGATCATCGCGAGCGTGGCACCCCTCAATCGCATCTGTTGTGATGCATCATGATCCCCGTCTCGCTCTTGAAATCCAGGACCCACCTCAGGATACCAGCTACCCTCGTTCTTGCTTTTCATTCTCATCACGACGTGATCCGACCAGCGACCACCGATCACACTCCCTCCGACGCTTCCTACTTCCTTCAGCTTTTGTCTTCGCAATTCAATCGATCACCTACCAGCTCCGAGCGGAAGAAGAATCATCCCAATAGAGAATGGGTTATATCCGTATTGCTTGCTCAACGTTCGCGTACACGTGTAGGACAAGGAATAGATGAATGCAAACACCAATCCTAAGCACGCAGTCAGCACTTTGATCGTAACCAGTTACATTACCCACCGTTCGCTAACAGGATCGCGACGTTATTTTTCTGTTGGATGATTTTCCAAAGCGGTGAAAATGGATTAATATCCGAGACAGACAGTCTAACGTCGTTCATCCTTGTCCCATCCTTGTTCATAGCTGTCCCATCCTCGATCGAACTGGGTCGCGATGACATCCTCTTGCTGTTGGCTTGCTCCTCTGTTTCTGCTTTGCTCTCCGAAACAGTGGAATCAGTAGTAGACTTGAGGTTCCCTGCGATGATCGTTCGTCTGCGTAACGCAGCTTGGTAAGTCAAGCTACGCTCAAGCCGGAACGTGTCCTTGAATAAAAATATGAACGCCCCCAAGATAGTGCCCCCGCATACAGCGAGAAAATAAAAACACGCCGGCCATCCAAAAGCTTGCGACAGAAAACCCCCGAGAATAGGTCCAAGGGCCGGTCCAAGAAGGGGTGCAGCATAGAAGATACCCATCATCGTCCCTCGTTCGTGTGTTTCATAGATGTCGGCCAGAGTCGCTGCCGAAATCGCGATTATTGCGCTAGACCTATAAACCGCCTCACTCAGCCCATTGGTCTCCAAATGAATAAAGGTTCCAACCCCGCAGCCTGCACCACACGCGTGCCAATTAGTACGTAGACTGTTCGAGCGTTGGCTGCAACGATGCTTGCCAGAGCAAAAATAGCGGTGGACGTAATGTAGACCAACTGTTCCACCCCTGAGTCCAAGCTCAATCACTTGCAAGAGTAACGAACCTTTCGACCTTTGATCTCGCTAGCAGCGCTCCAGACAAGCGGAAAGGTTCCCTGCACGATGATGAATGCCGCAACGGTCCAGCTAACCTGAATGTCCGTAGCATGCAAATCTTGTTTAATCAGCGCGATAGTAGCTGTCCAGGATTTTGGTCAGCTGATCCCACTGAGCTTGAAGAGAGCCCGACATACGATTTTGTATACTCGACGCAAGGGTTGATAGCAAAGATGCCATGGATACAATCCATAATGTTGTTGCCTGCCATAAAATAATAATTAATGGCAACAGTACATATACGAAGAATTCATCAGTGATTACGCACTTTTCTTACATAGCTCCATGTGCGCGGGTCGTCACTCACGGGAACATGTTCGATATCTGGAATGAGTTCTCCGGCGGCTTCCTTCTCCTTCGATGACTGGCATCCTGTATAATCAGCAGAAACACCAGAAGGATGGGGGCAAGGTGTGTCAGCACGAGAGGGTTGGTTCGTCGTCACACGGATAGTCATGTTCGTGAATGGGTCGAGGAGAAGGATGGACACTCGAGAAAGCCAGAGTTGGATGCTTGGAATGTACTTTACCCTTCTATGACCTGGTCTTATACTCGACGGAGCGTCGTTCCACCACTTGTGCTATTCAAGAGTCGAGGAATAGTCATGCCCCTGATTACCCGTTAGCTCATGCTACACTTGCCAGGCTACTGCATGTCGACGTCTTGGAGCCACAAAATCCATAACAGAGCGCTCCTTCTTGATGAACGTTCCGGAAATGAGTTCGAAAACCCAGTTTTTTCGGGGATGAGGCATATCTGCCTTCTCCACCACCCTTCTTCCACCCCTCGTGCATTCGAGTCATGGCCCCTCACCTATAATTTACTGTTGAGTACGTGGAGCGTGACAAACCATGAAGAGTAGCGCGGTTCAACTCTGACCCCAGACGATTGAATGGCAAAAGGGCAAAATCTGCTCAAAACATTTGAGTTCACGGAAACGGCAACACTCGCGCACTGGGCCATGCCTGACGCGCCAGGACCTCGCCCATGGTACGCCGCTCGACAAATTGTGATGAGGGTATCGCGCCGGGAGATTTGTGCTACTTGTTGAAAGGACATGTACGTGATCTCATCTAAACGTGTGAGTTTTATTACCGCTCCTAACCTCCCGTTGGTCTCGCGGGGGTGCCCGAAAGTTACCGTACTCAAAGCCAGATCCTGAAGCAAGTTTTAGTCACCGGTAAAAGAGGAACGGTTTGAAGGACAAGAAGTTCGTCAATATTGTCCTCCATAGCACCAGGAGTATATCCCTGGATAACAGTTGTTGTCTCATGCGAGGGTGAAGACAAAGCGGATTCCATGCAGGAGGCATAGCGTATGGCATCCGCACTTTTCCCCCCAGATCGTCGATTGGAAGAGGATGTCAACATACCTTTCCCGTGTCTCTGCTTCTTTGTCCTCCTCTCGTCTTCTTCCTGCACAGCCTGTGCATCTCCACGCTTGCTCTCGCTGTCCAACAGATTAGGGACACTCGAATAGTCGAATTGTTCCATTTCCTGATCATGATCGCCAGTGGAAGCAGATGGTCCAACACCACACGATCGCACCTCAAATTTCGGTTGTGGCGTGAGGGCTATGTTTCTAGCCTTGTCACGTTTTCGTTTTCGTTGCCTTGCACCAACCTGGCCAACCACAACAATCGTATCGTCTTTGATTTCGTTAACTTGCGAGTTTGAAAGGAATTGGCGTTTGTGAGCCGGAACAAACGGGATTTCAGTTTGGGCCTCCGGGCCGGGTGGCATAGGATCAAGAGTTTCAAGCAGGGCACAATTATTCTGATCCACCTCAACATTTATTGAAGTACCTGAGAGCGACGCCTCTGAAGCCTGCGTCTGCATCGAGGCGAAAGCATGGTTCGTCAACTGAGCGACGTCCACGATGACGTAAAAAACACACCTTGACAGACGATGTAAGCGATGGGATCGACATGACTGGCGTAATAACCAATGTCTTGTGTATCTTTTCCGTGAGGTGTTTGAAGCGTTCGGCGAAATCACTCGATACCTGTGCGTGTGCAAAGGTGGATCTGGTCGTGCCAGACGAGGAGACTGTTGGGGTCTAAGACAGAAACACGAGTTGTGTAAGCATGTGTGCATGGGTGTCGATGATCGCAAGTGGAGGGAACCAATAACAGAAGGGCCATATCTGCGCAGAGTACAACAGCGCAAGCAGAAAATGGTGTAACAGTATCAGGAAATGAAATGCAAGAGGCTTGTCACGAGAGCAACTCCGATCGTGACACTGACCACGAGTTGGGAAGCCAGAAACGAAGGCCACACGTTTTAAACCACTTACCTCAGCGAACGCAGTCCCAAACAACACACTCCGTGTGGCAAAGTAGGCTTCCTCCCTACCGACTGAAGATGAAGAGGCAGCCCCCCTCTCTTGTGCACGTTCTCCAGTAGTCCCACTACTAAGCGAGGATGAACGTGAGACTGAAGGTATTGGCGAAGGAGCGATAGCCCAAAGCCGTGACTCATTAGTTGGCTTCGCAGCTGTTGACAAGGACGCCGTAGAGCTCATCGCTTCCGACTCCCCGACAACTGTCAAAATCGTCACTTTAGAACCCTCGTGTCCATCATTCGCTAACTGTTGTGGCCTAGCGAATGATTCGGTAGCCTCCATGGAATTCTTGATAACCATCACCAGCTCCCCCGTATGACGCTTCAATCCAGGAGGGATGTTTCCACTGACGCCCCCGAGTCCACTGAACAACGAGAGCAAGTCCGGAACGCTCATAGGGACGCGCTCCGCTAAACGAAAGAGATGATGAGTCGGGAGCACATACCTGAAAAAAATCACGTCGATTAAAGTGGGGAAAATTGGATAGAAAAGACGAACCGGGTACTCTCATCCTCCCCCCGGGCTATATCTTCTCTCCATCGATGTACAGCTTTATATAGCGCTGCTTGTGACTCCTGAACCCCCATTCCTCGCATTTGCGAAGCCATACCCATTAACTCGATCTTGTTCCACTTCCTTGCAAGTGTTCCCCACCCACCGGAACCCGTGCCGCCTTCTGCATCGTATGCCTCGACTTCGTAAAGCCTAAGGGCAGTACGGCATGAGCGTGTTAGTACATCGTAGATGAGAGTACGGTGATGACGTGTTTGTTTTGTACTTGCGACAGGGCGAGTTTCACCAGAAATAGTTGGGACAGTGGATGATCGCTTGATGAGCAAAAGGCGGAGCGTGTCATAAATGTATAGCAGGAAATGCGTATCAGAGCGGGCGTAGGCTAACATTTCAGTCGGAAGTGGTCTGTAAGGTAAATATTAATGAAACCGGGGTGAGTAATTGCGTTAAATTTCATCAGCCAATGAAGAATACATCGAAGCGAAGTGAAAACGTACCGAATCCTCCAATCAGCGAGCTGGTACCGTTTGTCGGGAATGAAATCGCAGTAAGTCTCCAACAGGTAAGCAAGGCTGTGTTTTGGAAACTCTAATAGCATTGTGAAGGTTAGTCGCCACTACGGTAAAGTGTGACTATTAAAGCATACCCAAGAGTTTCGAAGCATGGAATGTATCAAATAACCCGACAACAAAGATGTTGAAGTCCTGTTGGAGCCACACAATGTCTGACTCTGCACCATGGAAGACCTAGGAGGGAAATCGAAGAGCAAAGATCTAAAGCACGCAGAGCCGAGCGTACCTTGATAACCGAAGGATCTGCGAAGACTTTTGCAATAATCTCGCCGGCTTCGTTCGCCATGTGCGCCTCTTCACTTTCTCCAACGCGCTTCCCCTTTGCTTGTCTGAGTCCCTCCCTAACTTCTGGTACCAATAGGTCAATTAAGAAGTCCCCCTGCCGTGTCGATATTTGCATGAGAGCCAGGAACCCCCTGTATGATCTATATGAATGGTGTTCAAGATCGACTGCCAGCTCTGTTGCTGAAGAGATTATGTTCGCCATGGAGAGAAGAGCTTTGGGAGTCGAGATGAATGTCAAAGGACTAGAGGTTGTCAAGGCTCCCGACAAAGAATTGTCAAAGGGTGGGGGAAGTGAGGGATCCGACGGTGGGTCGAATACGTGATCGGGATAGGAGGGATGGGTCAGCTCATAATAATAAGGATGTAACATGCTCCTTCTCCTCTCTTCCTCGTCGTCCTCATGCACGCCCTCGATACCTTGATTCGGTCTCTCATCATGGAAAACGTACCCGAGAGGCACCTTGGCACACCATTTATGTGGTATAAGAGTTGCCGGGATGTAGGGAGACTCGTCGGTGTTGGGTTGCGCGTGCTTGAATAATGATTGTGGTTTTGGCATATGAGAGGCATGAGTAAGGGCTGGGTCCAGTCGTCCGTGGAATGGCTGTTTCTGGGGGACCGGGTTAGTGGGTCTAAAAGGCTAAACACTGATACACGCCTTTGTTTTCTTCTGTTGGGAGTCGACAGGGACAACTGGGACATGGATGGCAGGTTCTTTTTTTTTCCCAAGGAACACGTCCAATGCGCCGTCCGTACTTTCCAACATCCCCTCCATCGGGTCTACGATATTGCGTACGAACTCATCCACGATGTCCTCCTCGTCTCGTATTCTGCTTGTCGTTTCACTTGCAATGCGGGCGAGCCTACTGACCATTGCAAGAACGCGATCCGAAAGCGCATCAACATCACGGGCGAGTGCTGGATCAACGGAACGGTGAAAAGGAAGGTCGGCTGGGAGATGTGCTGCTGCCAGACGGGTGGTGGCAAGCGCTGCTGCTTGAAGCGAGTCAGAGTAGGTGGCGAACGTTTCCGCGTCAATTTTCAGAGGCACTTCTGACGACGCTGTCATTGTCGGGAGTGAGCTCGGCTGCTCACTGCCAGGTCTAGACGATGGAAAGCGCAGAACGAGAGTCACGTGACATGATATGACTACCGTCATAGTCGACCAAATCAGCCACTGCATCTTTCGCCATGCTGGACTGAGTAGACCATACTCATGACTAGTCAAGCAGTTCATACCGGGGAAGCGCCCTCTCCTGTGTTTCCCCGGTTCAATGCAAGTTACGTCCTGGCGTTCCAGTTCTCATCTTGGTTTCCTTCCTTCTCTTCCATGTCTATCAAATCGACCGTGATCAGACCTCTGGACCAGTCATTCAAACACTATCTCGAGTCAGATGGGGTGTTCGTTCCAGAAGGATCCGAAGACGTGTTGGTTTGTTACTCGTATCTTGATGACATCCCTGATGCATCTATCTACAGTGTAGCTGAGAGCACACTTTCGGACGAGGGCGAGGGCGAGAGTGAGAGCTCTGATGGTTCGAATTCCGAGGTTCCACGCTTCTCATTTCCGGAACTGGACGAAAAAATACGGGCTGCTATTGACAAATACCAAGCGGTCTTCCCAAAATTAAACTTCTCCTCCCCCAAGGTGTGCACAAAAATGAAATCCGACCTGTATGCATGACCAAGACAACCAGGATGCAGCATGGGTTTTACCTATGTCGTCTCCCCTCAAATGCACCTCCCCTGCTGATGTTTATCTTTTACTGAAGTCATCTGATTTTGTCACACATGACCTGAGCGCTGAACGAGTCTTCGAGGGGTGTGGTAAAGATGACCTACCCTCTTATGACTTGGAACTTGTACTGAGGAAGTGGCACCCCGTGGACCGCGGTCGAGAAATGCGATGTTTCGTGAGGGACGACAGACTCGTCGGTTTGTGCAATCCAGTCCGAATCACGAGCTGCATTATGCATCCAACATATCTAGGGGTCACCCAAAGGGACATGAACTTCTACGATTATATGACCGACCCCGTCACGCAGGTCAAGATTAAATCAACAGTACGCCGCCTATGGGAAGAAAACATTCGACCCAACTGGACATTGACTCAGCCAGACTGTACGTACCCTCTCCGACGACCAAGTAATGCAGGACTGACTGTTGAATTTTGAATGTTTGGTGGTTATCTTGAGTAGATGTCTTTGATATTCTGCTTACTCGCGATCTTTCCTGGGGACATATCCTCGACTTCAACCCTTATGCGCCACGCACAGATCCGCTCCTATTCAGTTATGAAGAACTTTACGCTCTTTTTATCGGAACAGTTCGCGAGCATGATCAGCCGTTTGATGACAGCACAACCCTTAACCTCCCAGAATTCCGGGTAGTAGATTCGCCTATGCATCCGGCTGCGACACGCAGCGCGCCAGCACACCAACACAACATGGTGCCTATCGAGGCGCTAGACCTCAGTGAGGGGAAGAGCATCACTGAATTTTCCGAGATTTGGAGGGATAAAGTCGCGCGGGCTGTGCAGGATGAGGGTGACGATGCCACACATAAATAACATCAAGTCCTTTCATCGTTTTCGGAAAGGTCGTCATGGCTAAATACACGGTACTGCAGGATATCCTGTTCTTATAATTTGGCCCTGGAATTAGTCTGCCTCCTCATTCTTTCGATGACTTCTTCTGCCTCGCTCTCGATTCGACTCAGCAGAACCTTGCATGTAGGGATATCTTTAATGAGACCCATGGCAATGCCAGCACTCCAAATTCCGTACTCCGGGTCTCCAATCTCATACACAACCTTTCCCCTTGCACCTGATACAAGATCACGTAGATCGGCGAACTGGGCGCCACCTGGTCTCCGCTCGAGCGCGACAACCTGACTTGACACCGAGTTCTTATACACACGTGCTGTATTTTTCAGAGTGCGGAATATATGGAGAGTATCTTCTTCGGTGGATGCAACAATCTTCTCTTTAATTGCCTGGTGGATTGGGCTAGTCGTGTTTCAATGGAATAAATCACCAAAAAAAAAAACACGAATATACCTTTCCACCGTGCACATGAAACGTGTGCCTAAAACGTGCGTTTTGAGAACCTCAGGAAGTCAAGTTGAGCAGAGTCACGCATGACGCACCCATATTTATACCCTGTTGAGTGGGGGTTATTGAAACATTTAGACACATGTTTCCTGGCGAATGATGTGAGACTTACCGCAGCACCGAGGGCAATGGCAGCCGCCAAACCGCGGCCATCGGCGAACCCTCCGGACGCGATATATGGTATCTTTAGTTCTTGTGCTGCTCTAGCCAACTACACAGAAGGTAGTATCACGACAATAGGCAGCGGACGTGAATCGCCTACAAGCACAAGACCCCCGATATCTTCTTCTCCAGGGTGACCCGCACCTTATGGCAGTTCATTAGTCACTTGTCTAGAAGTTGAGTCCATGCTAGTCATACATTCAAAACCGTCGATGCTGAGAACATCAACGCCCATGCGCTCCGCAGACTATGATGGGATCGAATTTTTCATGTCGAAACACGGCGGAGAGAAACGATCCGGACCTTTGCATGTCTAATGGTCGTGCACTTGTGGATCACGATGCATCCATGTGATTTGAAGAATGTGATAAGTTTCCCCGCTGAAACAATGTTATCAGAAGTACAGGGACCCTTGAGAAACGAAACCTACGATTATTCCCAGCGGTCTCGAAAATCTGAACACCCTCTTCGACAGCAGCACGAGCATAACCTTCATAGTCTGGTGGATTGATGGTTGGAAGGAGCGTGATATTGACACCAAACGGTTTGTTTGTAGTCGCTCTTGTCTCGCGGATGGCGGTACGTAGGGCGTCAGGACTGGGCTGAGTGAGAGCTGTCAGAATTCCTGGAGTGATGCCATTAGACATCCAATATTACACCATGACTGGCGAACTCACCGAGACCGCCAGCGTTGGAGACGGCGGAAACGAGTGGAGGCGTTCCAACCCTACGAAGTAAATAGGATGGTCTCCACGGAATGATGATATGTCAACATGCGATGCCCATACCATTGCATTCCACCCTGGACAACTGGTCTAGCAAGGCAGACGATGATGGTAAGCACGGGTACCAATTAGCTGCTTCGGGGGGTACGCACATCTGTATGCGTAGGAGCTCTGTGAGAGGTGTGGATATCATCTTCGCTACAGAACAGCAGAGGTGGTCGACTCCGTCATATACCCGAGTGCATGTGATACAGTGCCGGTCACGCAAAGTTCCATTACCGCCTTTCATAGCCACATGTATCATAGCACCCTACGTCACCGGACTTCAAGGTGAACACAAACTCTCGCTCTCGTTGTCGGGCTTCTCATTGACTCATTTGATAGTCATGACCGGGCTAATTCATTTTATTCCGGCTCCAAATCATCATCTCTCTCGACCTGGTACCCACTGGCACCGTGACAGTGAAGCTCACGAAGGTCTGTTGGCACGCTGAATGACTATCGTATGTCTTGGACCCCATTTGTCCCATCTGGATAGAGATGCTGCTCAGAGTCTCACCAAATACCAATACCCACACGCTGCAAAGCTAAGTTGGTCATCCAACCTCCAGCGTGAGCTAGCTCTAATCACGCACCTAGCAATACGCTCTCTTGTTCTGGCTCCGGCTCAGTACCCACCCTTTTCAACGAGTTCGCACGTCAGCGGTGATTATGTGCATCACGAGGTGTGTTTCATGTTGCACGCTGAACAGTGGATAGCGTTGCCAGGGCTTCACGCTGTTAGAGCCTCGGAACTGTGAACTCCCGATTAAACAAAACCATATCGGCTTATCTCTGGTAGTAACACGAGCTGTCCCGTGAGACGCCTTCCGCTAAATAATATAACACACCATAACCTTGCAGGTATTGTTCGTCCCCGCACCGTGTCCTCTCCATGAAGCATTTTCCCTTCACACTCATTTGTACTTCTATCTTGTTCCGACTTGTCCTCAGCCTTTCTCCGGCTCACTTGGCATGCCAGTTTTTGAAATCTGCAAAGGAATCGGCCCTCACAGGATGTCCTAGTGGAACCCTTTACGTTTCACAGACTGACCCAAGTGCACATTTCAGCAGCGTTCAGGATGCCATCAATTCCCTGTGAGCCCTGCTATCCTGCAGTGGAAACAAGCTGACATGCAACAGCCCTTGCACGGGAAAGCCTGCTGTCATCCTTATTGGCAAAGGAGAGTACTTCGAGAGGCTTACCATTTCACGTACTGCACCTCTTACGCTGTTGGTGAGCTTGCTTATGTACAACAATACAAGTAACACAGGCGTGGAGGCTAACGCATCGCTCAGGGTCAGCTAGACCCTACCACCACCACCACCCGAGCTGGCATTGCTTCCCAGCGCAACCTCGTCCGGATCTGGAACAACCAATATGTCAAAAGTGGCATAACAGAAGAAGAGACAGCAACACTGACCGTGGCCCCTGAGATTGGTTTCTCCTTTGGAAACGTTGATTTCAAGGCTTACAACATCAACTTTGAGAATCTTGCAGTTAGTCTATCGCACCCGAACAGAGAATTCCACAGCCACTAAGTTTTCTGTAGGCTAATTATGCGATTGCTCCAGCACTTGTGACTTCTGTTGTGATGGCCAACGCGTCATTTTATGGGTGTACCTTTGCAGGTTGGCAGGATACGTGGTATACTGGGTTTGATGCCAACACGTATGTTGTTGACAGCATTATATATGGTCAAGTTGACTGTAAGCCTTTCCTTTGATCTGTTTCTAATATCTCGGTGATCCTCGCTAGATGTCTTTGGGTATGGACGCGCGTAGGTTTTTTTGTCGCCTACTTTTCAGAGCTATCATAACCGACGTTGTCAGTTGGTTTCAATCAGTGACCCTTGCAAACCGTGGATGTGGTGGGGGCATTGCGGCATGGGCGGGGACACCTGGTACAACGAATGGCGTATACATTGCCAACTCCAGCATCATCCGTGTAAGTTCGTAACATTGTCATAACGTGCTTGATACCACATCACTTGTTACAGTCGCCGGATGCAAGTGAAACCAGTGTGACGAATGGAAGCTGCTTTCTCGGTAACTGACAAGGCCATTGAAGACGAATGGACTGATATTTGCTTAGGGCGTCCATGGAATAACTATGCGCGTACCGTTTACCTCCACAATTATATGGACGACAGCATTCATCCCGCTGGATTCACTCCATGGTCCGGAACAGAGTGAGTTTCTGAGGCTCCATCTCGCACCAGCCGGAATTAAACCGCATCGTGTGACGACAGTGGCACATGGGCCTCCACAGTTCACTACGCCGAGTTTGGCTCATACGGTAGCTACTTTACGATTCTGTGCGATGGCTGCGCTAAGTATGCTTTAGGTCCAGGAGGCAATATGACTTCTCGATGTAAAATGGACCGTATCCTGAGCCCGGGATGGAAGAGAATCTATACTCTTGATAACGTGTTCGGTTCGGCGAAATGGATTGACCACGGATACCAGATCTAAACCTTCTGATACCCGTCGTTAGCATCTGCCGTTGGAAGCTGTATCTGGCATACTCATATACTCTCGGTTTCATTTCCTTTCTTCAGTCTGTTCCAGTGGAACGCTGAATCGTCTCATTATGTATTTGTTGGCATTATTTTCCCCTTCATAGTATGTCCACGCTCTGACTGTTGACAGTACATAGTGCGATCCATTCCACCGGGGAGTCCGACATGATCCTGATGTCGAACGAGCACCCTCCATACTCGCGGGTTGGAATGGGGCAGCGGGAACAAAACTTTGAACCGGTACTGACACATTGAACTGAGTGCACGTGATCACGACGCGTGTTGGAGTGTCTCTGCTCCGTTCGTGGGTCCCCCTCGTCTGCTTGTCTTCCTTCGCCGCAGCAGCGCGCGACAAAAGAGCAAACTGAACTGCTCAGACGAGAGACATGGCCTCGATCGGCACCGTCACAAAGCAAATTGCAGCACTTGAAATCTCCTCCAAGAAGCAGCCCAATCCGCCACCGACTCGACCAGCGCACTCGAAACAACCGAGTCATTCAAACGTTGCGAAACTCCTCACCAAATATACTGTACAAAACCCCATCCCAAAGCCTGCTCAACCATCTGCTCTCCGAAATCAGACGAACGCAGAGAACCGAACCACCACACCACCATCTCCGACCAAGCCTGCTGCCAAACCGCCGATTGTTGATATCGGAAAGTATGACGGTGGGTTCGAGATAGACAATGAGAAAAGAGGAGAGAAGGTATATGGGGAAGCCGCCGAAGATTTGGCACTTGATTCCAGCGTGTCGAGGTGTGTATCCCTGTCGTATCGCTGACCTCGATTGTGACATCCCTGTAGAACACAGCCCACTCGTGAATGGAACCTGAACTCGTTTGACATCGGTCGCCCTCTCGGAAAGGGCAAATTTGGTCGCGTATACATGGTCCGCACCAAAGTTGAACCGTACTACATCCTCGCCCTCAAGTGCCTATATAAATCCGAGATTGTCCAGTCACGCGTCGAGAAGCAAATCCGTCGAGAAATAGAAATCCAACAGAACCTTCGCCATCCAAATGTCCTGCGTCTGTATGGCTATTTCCATGACGAGAAGCGTATTTTCCTCATGCTCGAGTTTGCGGGAAAGGGGGAACTTTACAAGCAACTAAGCAAACATGGGAGCTTTTCCGAGAAGCGTAGCTCGAGGTATATCGATCAAATGGCGGACGCGCTGCAGTATTTGCACTCGAAACATGTTATTCACAGAGACATTAAGCCGGAGAACCTTTTACTCGGTATCAATGGCGAGCTCAAGATCGGAGACTTCGGCTGGAGCGTGCATGCGCCCAGCAGTAGGCGGATGACCCTCTGCGGTACACTAGATTATCTTCCCCCGGAGATGGTGGAGGGGAGAGAACATAACGAGAAGGTGGATTACTGGGCACTCGGAGTGCTCACCTACGAGTTTATGGTCGGAAACCCACCATTCGAAGACAGGAACAGCGTTAATGGTCAGTGGGTCTTATCCGCTGATGTTGATCCGGGCTCAACTTGGTGCAGCAACATATCGACGCATAGCAAAGGTTGATCTTCGCATACCGCCCCACATTTCGCCGGAAGCGAGAGATTTAATTTCCAAGGTGAGTTCTGTCAGTGTATCTCGATCCGACATGTTAATCCCTCCTTGTAGCTCCTGAAATACAACCCGGAAGAACGGCTGCCATTGGTAGAAGTTTCCCGACATCCTTGGATTGTCAAGTACCGTCCAAAGGGAACTTCACGGGGTGGCAGTGGTGCCTAGGCCTAATTCACGCGGACTCCTCGAACTTGCTCTCGTCATCTTTAGTTGTGTGTGCTTTCCCATGTACTGATCTGGCCCTGGATGCTCGATGTTATAGTTGAGAATGAACACGATCTCCAATTTGCATGGAATAATCAAGCAGCACACTCCCACCCAAGGTGCGCACATAAAAATAGCGCCTAGCCCAGTATTTCAAAAGTGGTCTCGCCGTGGGGAGCCAGAGCGCCTCTAGTGTCAAGGCTTTATTCCATGGTCTACTTCGAAAGGAGTGACAAGAACACAGTATTGTCTAGCTACCTACTGTGGTCAAAAAGGAAATGCTGAGACGTGGCAGAAGTGATCAGAGAGCACCATACCTCAGTATATCATCGAAGACATGTCTGCCCGCATGCGGTTGTAGTCGAGAAGACCTTCGATAGGTCCGAGGGCTGCAATTGCAATCTATGCCCAATTTATCAACATCCACAAATCACAAAACGGCACAGAGCGGTGAACGTACATCCTTGTCCCAGAGGTATCTCTGAGCAACACGCCTGATTTCCTCAGGGGTAACAGCGTCGACAGCATTTTCAATCTGCTTGGGTGTCATACGGCGGCCGGTGGTGACTAGTTGCCGACCAATGTCTTCAGCGATAGCGGTGGTTCCGTCCAAGCTAAGAAGAAGGCCAGCTTTAAGTTGACTTTTGGCGCGCTCGACCTCGACGTCAGTAGGAGCCATAGACATGCGTGTCCATTCCTTGAGTGTGAAATGGGCCATATCATCGAGGTTCATGAAGTTCTCAGAAACCAGGTAGATGCCCCAAAGACCGGTATCTGAATAGGATGTGGAGAAAGACATGAAACTGTTGGCGAGGTTGTTGGAAGAAATGATGTGAGAGAGCCGAGAAGACAGCAGAGAGGATGCACCCAAGGAACGGTCCCAGTTACCCATGATCGACTGCATTACCAGCATAGGGAAATAGTCAGGGGAACTCCAACCCACGCCCTCGACAGCAATAGCAACATGGGCACATGGGACCTCATCGTCGCGGATCCGAACTTCCGAGCCAACGAAGTCGGTGCGGGAGTGCGCAAGACGGCCAAGTGGTATCGGGTTGCTAGAGACTGGGAGGGAGGAAAAGTGTTTCTCGGCGAGTTTTACAAGCTCTCGGTGGTCAACACCACCTGCGCCCACCAGGACCATACGATCAGCGGTGTAGTTGGTATTTATGTAATGTGCTAGATCATCACGCTTGATGGACAAAATGTTGGCTTTGGGGCCAAGAATTGTCCGCCCAAGGGGTTGTCCTATGGGATGTTGGTAACGGCACGAAGAAACAAAGTGACGATATACCTTGGAACGCGACAGAATGTAAGTGGTCAAAGACAACTTCTTCAAGTTGCTTGTCAACCTCCTGTTGTTCACGGAGGATGACATCTCGCTCGCGTTCAATGGCAGTACCCTCCAGCTTGGAGTTCTGTAGTATGTCGCTGATGATATCGACAGCGACAGGGAGGTCCTTGCGGAAGCTCTTGGCATAGTAGACGGTTTGTTCGCGTGAGGTATACGCGTTCAGGTGGGCACCAAGATTCTCTACTTCCAGTTCGAGCGCGTGTTGGTTCCTGCGGCTTGTTCCCTTGAAAGCCATGTGTTCTAAAAAGTGTGCCGTCCCATTTGTTTTGTCGGTCTCCGCACGAGAGCCTGCATCTATCCAGACACCCACAGTAGCGGTCTGTGCATGTGGATGAGACTCTGTTGCAACAGTAAGACCGTTTGAAAGTGTGGTTGTCTCGGTTATGGGTGCCGGGATGGTCGTAGCTGTTGCGAACGACCGCAAGGGCCGCTACGTGTTGCGTCAGGTCTGGAGGTACTCAATGAGGATGAACTTACAGGGTGGCGAGCTGTACCACGGAGGGCACGACCCAGCGACGCCGACAATGTTCGAGGGACCATTCCGAGAAAAAGGTGACTGTCCGACGCTTTTGCCTCCACCAAAATCTCGGGCGTTCTCGGTCAGGCGGAATTGGCCGATTTTCTTTCTCCGACTTGATCACGTGATGATAGGATATGTACCACTACTTCGACGTAGATCAGTTCCATGACAGTCCCGTGCGTCCTCCAGGGACAACACACTTCCAAGGCCCTTGTGCCCCACATGAGAGGGTAAACCCATTTTCGGACGCTGCAAGGAAGGCATTCGAAACACGCGAGTAATCACTATCCGCTGTCACGTCCACATCATCTGCAATTTCATTCCCAGAGCTTGTTTCCAGAGTCGTCTCCGGCGCGACAAATAATGAGATGTTTTTCATGTTGGCATCCGGAACGTATGTCGGGGTACCTGTTACAGAGTCACTGGTCAAGTGATACAGCTGAGACAAACCATAGGTCAACGACAATGCTGGCGACAGACTGATCCACTCACGCGGATGAAGGAACCTTCTCTTGGTGCTGAGGCACCGTCAAGAGCGATAGCCCCACGTGATGGATCACCAGCATTGATGCGGTGGAGCTGGGACACCTAGATCGGTTTTCGGTATATGGACAGGGACGTAAGACAGAAACGAGCACTACGTACCTGTTGACTTGAAGGATCTATGAGACCGACATAAAACTCATCCCCTCTGTCCATCCATGTTGTATGTGGGGTAGAGAGACCATGTTTTTGGATAGCGCTCAGCAGTAGTAGAGTAGGATTCCCATCATCTAGAGATAGGATTAGATTTCCTTCGGAGCTAGGCGTAAACGACACAGATGAAAAAATTGATTAGAGTAATCTCTGACAGAGAGGAGCTGCTCTATACCTCGTAACATTTAGATTAGTACTTAGCGCTCTCAGCGGAGGGAAGGCAAGTTCAACTGTTGGTGAAGGGGAAGAGTTGAATGTGATGCCAACAGCTCCCTTGGATAAAATGGAGCCGTTGTGAAAGAGCGTAACTGGACGACCCGTGATGAAGGGAGTGGACGAAGCAACGAGCGAGAGCTGTGTGGCATCAGATATTACATCGGGTGTAGACGGAAGATGGGTGTCACGGTATTACAGACCTTGTTCGCTCGCGGAAATGCGCCTTCCAGAAGAGCTGCAATCCCTTCCGGTGCCTTGTCAGAAAAGTAGAGAATATTATTTGTGACTGACGGGCTGAGGGACGTGATATTCGCAAAAGGATCAGTCGGAAGGAGAAGACGTACTCGAGATTTCGCAGCGCATCGGGTAGTGCTCCCAAGTCCACGCTATCGCTGAGTCCCGAGGACGACGGGTAAGTTGCGGCGGTGCGATTCCAGACGTCGTCCCAGTTAATTATACCATCAAAGTCGGAAAGAGCACTGATAAGTCGATCTGAGTTTTCGATATTGTGCGATGCTCCATTGACGTCCCCAGCTCTCTGTCGAGCAGCATGCCACCTCCCGACTTGTGCCGCCGTATAGCCCGAGATCGTGGAACGGAAGGACACACCGCTTACAAGTGCATACGCGAGCGAGCATGAATGGGGTTCACTGCGCATCCTTTGGTCAAAGTATCGGGAGGGTATTGGCGCAGATATGCAGCCAACATGCTCGGGATAGAGCTGGGTGAGGTCGGATATAATATCAGACAGAACTGCCGGGGGTGTTGTCGGCGAAGGGGCAAACGCGAAGAGCAGGATTGGATTCGGTGAGGACGGCTCATGTCCCTTCTGGAGTGACTGACGAAGGATATGACGCAGTGAGCGTGCACATCGAGAATTAAAAGTGACCGCGACAGAGATGGGGGAGGACATAGGCCTGTTGTGTACTCCAAACACGGGTACAACGTGATCACGTGAGGTCGGACAACTCAGAAGTACGTACTTGTCCGCCCTCCCCGAGTCTCTCATCCGCCATCCAAATGTCAAGTGATTACCTCTGGTATGGTTCTGACCCCATCATGGTTAGACACGAATGTCGCGGTTCATGATCGCGTTTGACCACGAGGCTCGCGAACCTCACCCAAGAGCTTCGAACCGCACCATCTCTTACCACGAAAGGGTTAACAACTCACCGAAGAGACATGGCTGCAAATATCTCGATACCAAGTCTGCATGAGCGCAACAGAACGGGGGGAAGCGCATATAGTGTTAGTGAAAAGACGCACGCGACCATCTCGAAAAGCATCATTCCAACATTCCGAGGCGGGCCAGATGTATGATGGAAACAAAATCTGGTACTTGCCAGAAATGCTGATAATCGCATTGCTCAGCAAGATTTGTTTGCTTGTGTTTACATATGTCCAAACGCCGACCGTCAGACCCTCTTGATCCCATCGTCGACTGTACAAGCACATAATTGCACTTCCTATGGCTTCGGAGCAAACGGCAACGCCAGAGAAAGTCGTTGAGGTAGAAACAAGCCTACCACGCGATGCCGATGTCGACATCGATGTCGAGGTCACGACACATGCAAGCAATGTGGTCGAACAAGCACGAGACAAACGAGAAGGAAATAAGGAAGGAACCACACCACGAGATCGCGAACCAGGAAAATCAACTCTGCCGTTCTCGAGAGTACAAAAGATCATCAAAGCCGACAAGGTAAGTCCCAAGCCCTGTGACAAACGTTTCCCTCAGGGGGCAAAAGCGTGGACGAGTAACCGCATGAAGACGTGCGCGTTGTTTTTTCCTTTTGCAGGACCTTCCTATGGTTGCTAGGGACGCGACATTCTTGATCTCGCTCGCAACGGAAGAGTTTATCAAGCGGCTTTCACAAGCGTGCCAACGGCTTGCTGAAAGAGAAAAAAGGGCGACCGTCCAACAGAGAGACATTGGTAAAGCATCACCTGATTCACGTGGTATGGTGCTCATATCAATACTTTGTAGCTAATATCGTCCGTCGAGTGGACGAGTTTCTTTTCCTTGAGGGTAAGTCAATAGGCACCGGAGAACACAGGGAACCACGTTCTTGTCGATTTCTTACAGAGATAATTGGATCTCAAGAGTCGACAGGGAGACGAAAGCCCCCCAAAGCCAGAGCTGACGCTGGAGTACGTGATGGCCAGGACCAGTTGCAGCCAACACTCCGCGATTTTGTGCAGAGAGACGGGGATGGGAATGCTGGGGAGGCAGACAACATTGTTGTGAATGAAGATGGAGTCATGTACGCTGAATGATGGGTAGGATGAACGTGTGATAACTTTTTTTTTCGCTGAGAGATGAGTTATCGCTCGTGGTCGTTGGAAAACACTGGCTAATTTGGAACTATGATCTTTAAGGGCTGTCGCTATATGTCTGGGAGTGCCGGCCCGATTGATCCCCCGGCCGAATCTCTTGGCCTCATGACGGTGGTGTAAGAATCGGAGGTATTTCTCATCACGCCACGCAGGAATTAATGGAGCGAATTTCGGGAGCAACGACATGGCCGCGACTCAATCAGAAACGGCGTGTCTTCAGGGGCTCCATAAGCTTGGCATCGATTGCCGATATTTGCCAGAGCCCATTTGACGGGTAGTGTGGTTGCAGAAGCTGGAAGAGGGCACTGTTTCATATCGTGTGGAGCTTGGAGCACCTCATGCGACTTTGGGCCGTCTTCTGTGGCGACCGCATGAAGTACCGTCAATCGGTCGGACGAACGTTAACGTTCTGTCAACGTCTCAGCGAGTGGATAGATACTCAGCAAGGCGGATCTCACCGGGGCTAACAGATCCCGCAGATCCTGAACTGCCCGCGATCGATCCGGGAGAACCATCACCTGGGGGATCCGGCCAACCGCATACTCACACGACTTGACCGTTCACTGATCAGAATCATAACACGTTGCTGTCTTTTGAAAGATATCATATCATGTAGGAACAAAATATGGTACTATCGGACTATCTATCGTTCGCATGCAGGATCCTGTCGGGCCCGGTCATCGGCCAACTGTTTCAGTGAAGATATCTAGCGGCAACACGTTTGGCCACCGTGTATAGTTGAATCTAGCTACTCCGTTTAGCTCAAATGCGCGATTCGCTTCCTCAACCGTTCCTCTTTAGAGCGAAAGTCAAGTGGGTACGGCAGGGGCGCTTCGTGCATAATGCGGTGCAAGCCCGTATTATGAAGGTGCTTGTTCTCGAGTCGATCTGAAATCATTGAATGCGTGAGTCGTGACCGCGAAGGAAAGGGGAAAAGGGAAGAGACGGACAAAAGTTCCATAACACCCGCCGCATCATTTCCAACAACGCGACAACGAACGCGCATAGCTCGTACTTCTCCGGCTCCACGAATGCCAAGGCCGCCCAAGTGAAACGAAGGAATATGTTAGACACCTGTGAAAAGGATGTGGAATCAAAAGCGAGAGCGGACAGGCCCACAATCGCACCATAGAAATGTAGTACCACTGGGGCACCGTCAGTGATATTGAGGAGGTCGAGACCAAGGAAGCTCACTGGTATACGCGATTCGTAGATGAGATCCGATCTCAGCAATGGGTATCGAGCATGTGGTTTGCACAATCCCCAGTCAATCACTATGTCCTGGGGCACAAATGAATCATGGATATCGACACATGGGGGGCGGAGAAACTTACCCAAACACACCCATATATCGCATTGATAATCCCCACGAAGAACCAGAGAATGTAGCTTTTACCGGTACGCGGATTCACTAGGAGGTGAGCTTAGCCACGTAACAACCATTGTGGAGTCAAACATACTCTGGTGCCTCCAGTAGCAGTAGAAGAAGTAATATACAATCCCCGTCCCATATTTCCCAGCCTGTTTGAATGGCGATGAAAAAGGTATGAATGGGGGTCAGAGAGATGCCATACGTTAAGAAGTTGGCTGGGGAGTTTAGAGTCCCAATATCGCCTCAGGTTCTGTGCGAAACGCACCACAAAGGGCAAGATGCTGAGAAAATAATACCATACCCAATTCCGACTTATATTGCACGTCGACCATGCCTCCTGCGCATCGGCTGCGTAGGCTGAGACTAGTGTGGATTTCATGACAGAAGTGGGGTATTTGAGGGAGAAATGGGTATAGAAGCACCCCACGAAGTACAAGTTGGAAAGCGAGTACACGAGACTGCAAAGTTGATCACTGGGGGCGATAGAGTGAGGCAGTCGTGGTGAAGTAAATGTAAGGATCATACCCGAGCCAGACATCTGTGAACTGGAATACCATCAAATTTCAAAAGCGTTTCATAGTATCGGCATCACAACGAACCTCGATCTCCCACATCCCACTAACCGCAAGTTTAGCAATTTGTTTTATTATCCACCGGCGAGCGCCACCCCACATAAAACTCTGCTTGTCCAGAAGCGGTTGGCGTTAGACCTGGGTGAGGAACATCAGAAAGGAGTTGAAGGACTCACACGATGTGGATTAAACATAACCGCGAAGGTGAAGGCAAACCAAATCAAGGGCCACAGCATCGGATGGCCAATTTGAGCCAAGGAGAACCAAAACGCATAGCTGAGGGTGCACAAGAGGAAAGAGGGAAGCTTTCGGGTTTAGTCAGAACCAAGCTGCGTGTGGTAGCCACAGAGCACACACTTCAAAATATTCATGATGATCAAGCCTCGATCTCAAGTTCAGTCCTATGGAGATCCCTTTCAGCGAGCGAACAGAGCATGCCAACGATAACGCACTAAAGATAAAGACGTAGCTGATTTTATTGTCCGCCCATGCCAGGATATTGATACCTGTCAATAGTGCTAGAAGCACCGGAACGATGAATACGGAATAAATAAACAGCAGGATATTCCATGATGGGAGCGTCTCCCGTGTATAATCCTGGAAGGCTGCAGATGAAAATCAGAGTGATATGATTGGACAACCTTGGAAGAAGTTCATACACAGGTAGCAACCTGCGCCAATCGCAGGAGCTGCTAGCCCCAACCACATCCCAGAGCGGAACGTGCTAGCGTGGTATGTCTTCGATGACGACCCAGCTCGAAGGCGGCTCATCGCTCTCTTTTTGTCACCGTGTTCTGGAATTGAAGGCCATGGGTTAGGGACATGTAGTGACATACAAAATATACACGTCCCAGAACGAAAGAAACGTACCGAAACGCGCCGCAAAAAGGCGTTCCATTTCCTTGAGCATGGCACTAACCATCACACCGGAGCCAAAGGCGGAAGGATTTACCTATGAAAATTTAATGCCTGAATGTTGTAACGCCATCTGCCAGTGCGGCTACGTACTTTGTCCTTCATATATGCATCGATGACAGAAATCTTGGTAATCTTCCTGTATTTCCTCAGTGCTTTGCGAAAGCCAGTAAGGTTGACTGTCTTGATACGAAAAGCAGAGAAACGACGAGTGTGGTCAAAGAAGAGCATCGGTGATATTCCAAGGCCAATCACAAATCCGATCGAGGAAATTTGAACGAGGGTCCGAAGATCAAAAGGTGCCAACATGCACACATGTAAAAGAGAGGCTCACTCTGTAATTGTTTAAGATTTCGAGGCCGCTACAATTGCATAGAGCATATCAGCAACCAGCAAGGCATTTAACGAAAAATCAAATGGCTGCATCGCGCAATAACCCCCCATGGGCCACTTTGAAGGGATAATGTTGTCATAACTTACCGGTAATGCTCAACGACAGCGTGTCTGAGTCGTTTTTTTGCGCGTCGATACTCATGAGGGCCGAGTGAATGTTTTCCCGCTGGAAAATTGTTCCAGCGTTCGTTTAGGAACCCAGCAGAGTCATGTAACGTGGCAGAGGACGGCGTCCTAAAGTCCATTTCGGTCCCATTACTTGTCACTTCATGCCTTGCAAAATGATTCGTATTAAGACGTCGGGGCCCAGATATTTTCCTCCCTGCGTTGGATTTATCGATGATACCGCAGTGCCAGAATAGTTATGAGTCGAATTCAGAGCACTTTCACGAAAAGGAACTTACTACCGCGCTCAGTGCCCCGGAACCATCGATTCAATGACGAAAGTGCAGGTGAGATGGAAAGACATGCTCTCTGAGCCCAGCTCTGAGCCCTCGAATGCGCAGATGAATCCTAGCCGGGGTCACGTTTTAGCAACATTGCTCATCCACAATAAAGAGCACTAACATAGAACATTTGCCTGTGTATTCCAAGTTCGTCTAATTGTTTTCTTAGGGTTTTTGCGCGTTCGTGCATCTCTTTTGCTCTTTCTGTATAAAATGTTTCTATTTTTTCGAGCTCAGCATCAAGCATATCAAAAAACTCGGCATGGATGGGAGGCAGGCTGGAAAGTACTGCTTGCAGAGTCGGGGGTGTCTGTAATCCTGCCAAAATCGGTATCAAGTTACAGTTGACCGCAACGGGAGCGGAAAGGATACCTGAACCCCTGAGGAGGGGGAAAACTGGGGGAGCACGGTGGGCTCTTGGGAGTAGCCACGCTTGTGAATATGGCACGCTTAATGCTCTTCCAGTGACATGAAGTGATGGACCGGTAAAGTTCAAATCGAAGGAAGACACTAATACACTTGTAAGCACGCGTGCCCGACTATAGCCAACGTATTCATAGCTTACGTTCCTGGGGACTCGCCTCGTGCCTCGCAGAGGAAGCTTGTCGGGGGTCACCCGAGTTCGTGGGACCATTCGTTGTAGGGTCGGTTCCCGAAGTCCATTCGCCTGCGATGCGTGGTAGTGTCATGACCCCTTCACTGAAGCACATAGACGGTGTTCAAAAGTGTCCTCACGTTCGGAGTCATCATCGTTTGTCTCCTCACCGTCCGGCGAGACATGAACGTCTACATCCCCAAAGGAACTCCATGTATCAGCCTGTCGCGAAACCTTTGCTCGTATAATTCCGAGCTGGATTCTTAGCTTGTGATAGTCACTGTGGAACAGGGAGCAATCATATTTTCCCGTGGTATGAAACCCCGGTCAGGGCAAGCAGTCGAACGAGAAGGCAATAGACTCATTACATGTAAGCCTTCTTCCACTCTGAAGTCTACGGAAGCAGTTCAGCACGACGAATTTCGAGCATGTGGTTCGGAGTTGTTTACCTGGGTATCTTGGAGGTATCTGGAGTGAAGTGGGAAGTGATAAGTAGGCAATCTATCAGGAGTGACCGATGCCGTGAAGGCTACTGCTCACCGCGTAAACTTCATGTCACAGTGCTAGGTCTACCCAAATCAACTGGCTAGGTAGGTTGGTTATCAATAGCACCAATGATCCCTTGAATATAACTGAAAAATTGAACACTGCGGTGGGGTTTGACGCTGTAAAGGAACGGGACGGATCGGAATATTTATGCATCCTGTAATGTTACGAGTCACGCCGCAAGAATATGGTAGACAGCACAAAACAGGCTGCCCAGTCGTTTTGAAACGATACGATAAAACAGATTCCTAGCGGATCACTGCGACTGGAACTAAATTAATTGGAAGTGTGAGTTTGAAATGGGGAAACCTTCCAAGTTCTAAAAGGAAAAGTACTGGTACCATAATTCCCCTGAAAAGGATCAGAGTTTCGTGTGCCATCCCGGATCTCTTATTAGCAAGAGCCTGTAGGGGAGTTGGCAATCAGGATAGCCTAGGGGTGAGAAAATTATGTCAAAAAAACACACCCCACCGTTTAGTCGATGATGGCGCTTCAAGCTTCAACACCAGCTCGGAAATCATCGGAGACGGCACCATTCAACTCGGACGAGCCAGGAGAACATGTTCCGCGCCGCGCCTGGTGGGAAAAAAGAATGTTTTGAAATTCCAGGGCTCCAGTGCCTAACTGGGATCTTGTACATTATTCAACCAGTTTGTATGATAGCATGGCAAATAATTTGTAGAAGAACATAATTGATTATCAGTAGGTCCCATTTTCCTGAGTTCACAGCCCACATACCTACCTTCACTGATAGTGGAAGATCTTGAAGGATCAGTCTCAGAACTCAGAATGCAAATTATTTAGCAGCAAATACCAAAATATCAAACTTCAGATTTTTGATCTTCCTTCACCAGTCACACCAAAACATGTTCTCCTGGCTCGTCCGAGTCGAGTGGCATCATCGCTGATGAATTCTGAGCTCAGGTGTTTTCTGACATAATTTTCTCACCACACCAACGTTTTGCCTGAATAGGACAGTCATCGATTTCTCATGGGAGTTACACAGCGAGAGGTACAGTGCACAGTCGTTCGGAAGGTGAGCGAGACCGCTGCAGGTCGCGCACAGAAAAAGGCAAGCTACAGAAAAGAAAAGCGAGCCTGTAATGCATAATGTAGTGATACACTGCGATACATCACCTTGCGTAGCAAGTTACCACGGACCAGTCTTGTGTCTGGATGATGGCACATGACAACCAGACTGAATAGAGCCCTGAAGGCCTGATGCCAATCGGCATTTTGAACAGCGGTTTCCAGTGTCCATGTTCGGATTTTTGTCCTAGGTGCTATAATCACGCGCCGTGTTCTTCTGCATGGTAACAGGGGACGAACACCTCACACTCGTCTCAGGTCGCCTCTCGCTGCTTTTAAACACAACAGCTACGTCCATGTTTAGCACTGGCCTAAATCCGTTCTGACCGATTAATCGGGTTTGGTCGGACATTTGGCTTGAAGATTTTGCCACTGCCTTTCTAAGCTATCTGACCTCAGGCCAGAACAGAAATGTAAGCCTCAGATCAACCAGAGTGACCTCAGAGTGGTCCAAAGTGCGATCAGTGGGTCAAAGACAATCGTACGTTACGGTGGTCACTTTGGTCATATTGTGACCGCAATGCTGTGGGAATCTCAAAAAAGTGCCGCCAAGGTGCATAACCCACAAGGTTATGGTTTTCATACTGTACATGTAACTATGTTCAAACTACGTTTGCAAAGTTGATCCAGAAAAGAAAAAGGGAACTGCAAGCTGCAGTTCTCAATCATGAATTGTAACTCTCACTCGCCGAGCGCATGCCGAAACAGACCACCTATGCTCTACAGAGTCTACACACCCAGTCACAGGTACATTCCAGCATAGTAATCGAGAGTACACCGACTACGGTCACCTATTAGAGCTGCTCATGATGCAAAGTCGCCGGCGGACAGCGGCTTTTAGTGCGTGAATATATTTGGCGGAGCAGCTCGAGTCACGTGGTCCCTCTCCCTCGTTGCTGCGACTCCTGTGCGCCCATACCATATCCTTCATCATGAGCTTTCAAGATATTGAGACTGGTCAATTTCGTCTGGCTCACCCGAGTAACATATCCTCCCAGTCACAAGAAGATTCTACATTTCTGTCCTTACAATCCTCGTTGTCTCTTCAAGTGTTCAAGATCAATAGCAATGTTCAGGGTATTTTGAAATTCGTGGACCAACTTGGCACTACGAGGGACTCTCCTTCCCTTCGTAAACAACTGTGCGTCAGTTTTCATCATCTGTCGAGGCACTCTTGGTGATTCGCGTTAGTCATGACCTCACGGAAACAACGAGAGCTATGGTTAAACGTGGGTCAGAAGACTTGAAGAAACTTTCCACTGTACCGACTGCAAGCGTAAGTCAACATATGGCGACTATTTTGTGTCCAGGCTCAGGCTATCCTTTAGTCCCATCACAAGACGTCACTACAGAAGACCTCTCACGATCTTCAGCTGTCCCTCGTGGCATTCCAGCGAGCACAGCAGCTTAGCGCAGAGAGACAGAGAACGGTAGTTGAAAGCGTGAGACTCGCTGTAGAAGACGATCGTTCCCATCTTGCGTAAGGAGTTTTGCGCGGGTCTCATTGTCCGTCTAAGTTGGTCAAGGGAAACCTCTCCCACTCCACAGCAGCAACAAGCACAGTTACTCCAATCCCAGTTGTCCCCACATGAACTTGCTTACCAAGAATCATTGATTCGGGAACGAGAGGTCGAGATTCAGGAGATTGAGACGGGCATTCATGAGTTATCGGAAGTATTCCGTGATCTTGGTACGCTGGTAAATCAACAGGGTGGCGTGCTTGGTACGTTTACCTGCCGTATTTTTATATGGCCTACCTAAATTGTGTCCGAACTCTAGATAACATCGAGTCGAATATCTATTCGATAGCCTCTGATACTCGGGGGGCTGGTGAGGAGCTTTCTGCTGCATCAGAATATCAGCGAAAGGCTGGTCGTCGCGCTGCATGTCTGATGTTCATTATCGTGTTCGTGGTGGCTGTTGTGCTTATGGCAGTGGGTCATTGCATATTCATGTTTTTGCGAGTTACTGAATGTCTGTTTCCACCTAGATCTTGTTGCCATAGAATTATTGATGATAGTTTGCCCCTAGTGAGATATGAGTCAGGACGTGTGTGATGAAGTCGTTGCCTATCCTATTCTGCTCGAGTATGGTCATGGACACTGGTTGGTTTTTTTAATCCGTAGTATATCCGTCTCCGCCCTCGGATGACTAAATCTCTATTCCTGAAATGGCTGGAAAAGTTTCCAGAAGGACCGCTGGCAGGCAGCGTATCAGCGCATCACGCCATGAGTTGGTGGTAACGGAATTCACATAGTTGCAGGCGTCGTACTTCCTTCTGACCAGCGGTCGGCACCCCCTGCTGCGCTGGGAAGATTCAACCACCACGCTCTAATTGACATGGTGCCACTCACGGGCGCACCCATTCAGCCCTTGGTCGCACTCGATGCTCCTGCCAGCCTCACTGCTTGGCAGTCTACCATCAGCAACTTCCGTCATCACGTGGCGTAAATATACCTCACCGCGGAAGAACGTGCGGGGAAAAGGTGGGGTCTGCCACCGGTTCATGGTTATAGCCGAGAACGTTGGCCTCTGTTCCTGATGTTGCCTTACGTTCCCCATAGTTCTTACAATGCCGCAGTGCCGCAGCCATACACAGCCAATATTAATATCACTCCAGGATCATTGGCGGGTTGTCTGTGGCGTTGCATTTCCGCCATGTACCTCGGAGTCAGCCTTGGGTCAACCCTCTGCCTTGCTCACTCGCATTTTAATGGTTCACCAAACCCCGCCCATCCAAACCACATCCCCTCGCCTTTTCGTTGCCGTTGCCTATGTCTGAACCCTTGACCAACGAGCAGACCGTTCAACAGAATATTGTGATGGATGCCACCGACACGTGGGCACACTCCAAAATCCTTTACCCTTGCGATCAGTTTACACTCCTTACCGATATTTAGGCTTGACACAATTGTACGTAACGTGTCTTGAGCCGTTATTTGAAGCTAATAGTTCAAAGATGGTAGCTTTTGCTGGATTCACAGTGCTCGTTTGGGATCACCTCATAACATTCGACGACGAGGTAGGTAGTCCCGGAGAGGCTCTGTGTTTCTATCCCTCAGGTTGCCTGGGTTCCTATAGGTTGAACTGGTTTGGAAACGCGACAAGGGGCTCCGTGAGTAGACATTAGTTCACTAAACTTATTACTAATACCATCCATGCAGTGGCATACCTGTTCTTGATTGTAAGTGGGAAGCAGAGTATAATACGCCGGGAATACCATTGGGGAAATAGAACAGGTATCTTACACCACTCGGTTTTATTGTGAATCTCGTTGGTAAGGTGTACCTATGCACGATGCTGAATATGACTGAGAAACTGGTTCAGCCTTCACACTTCCTGGCTGGGGACAAAAAGTAAGTCTACAGCCCCTTTATGGGACCGTATCTACTCACCGCCCAATTGCTGTAGACGTTTGGCATCGAAATAATTCCTTTTGAGTCGCGATTGACTCGTCCTTCATATAGCTGTCAACATTTCGTGCGGTATGAGGGGGCCATGACTGTTATTGGCACGCAAATGGCCGGATTCATAATGTTTCTCCGGTGAGGTGGTTATTGAGGCCTGCATTGCTGCTTTCTTACAGCAGGGCGTTGAAGAGTTCGTGCTCTATACAAGCAGAAGAAGGCAGTGGTTTGGAGTATCATAGCATTATTTCTCGTATGGCTTGGAGTGAATGCTTGGTTACTTACAAATGGGCAACGTGCGCCGTTCTTCGCTATTCCCTGGCTACGTTCTGACACGATCACAGCGGTCCGCCATGATGACACAAGCTTGCACTGTATGTAGCTTTATCACTGTGTGACGGCTGCATAGCTGAGTACTTTCCCAATGGATTTTTACACAGCATGCACGATGATATTTAATACGTCATTGTAGGTTCTCTCAACAGTCCTGATTGACGTGCACTCTAAGTTGGCTGCGGGCCAGAAATAACGCTGCCTCAGCTTCTGCATGGCTACCTCTTCTCTATGACACATACATTTTTGCACTGACACTGTACAAGACAAAGTGCCGCTCAGGCCGCATTGTCCGAACGCTGTGGTCAGATGGAATATTGTACTACAGGTGAGGTTCATTCCATTGTTTCGGCACGTTTGCCGAGTAGTTGACGCGGTGATTAATTGGTAGTGTTATCTGTGTAGTTAATGCGGTTCTCACAGGCATGATTGTGCGAGCGGGACCAGGTGTGAAGAATATCACGGCGCAGTAAGTACCATCATTTTTTGACGATTGGCGAACGCTTCAATTTACTTATAGACTTGAATTATTGTAAGTCCATGCCAATATCATCCAATGCCATTAGAGATCGTGATTATTGCCTCCTGTTTTAGGCTCATGGTATGTGAGCCCCCTCCAACTGTGCTAGCTTCAATCCCAACTTTATCGCAGGTGGCAATGGTGTCTCGTCTTACGCTCAACCTGAGAAAGCAGGCATCCAAGAACGTTGTATTCCCGAGGCTGGGTAATCACATACTGAATCCGTGGTCCCACCCACTGACAGTCACCTTGGAGTCGACGGTACCTCAACGGAATAGCACTGCGTTTCGCTGCGAACCCGCCTCCCTCTACGAGCATATACGGCTCAATACGGTTTATCCCGTGTCTGGGGCCATGACTCCTGCCACAGTTAGCCTTGTCAGCGAAGGACCAAGATTCTATCGACCCGAGATGGAGCAGGGCGTTGAGGCGGCGTAACTGTAGCACTGTTCCCCATAATAGTAGGGCAGGACCCCTTGGATGTAATATAGTGTATCGATGGAGCAACCTAAACGCGGTCCGAGGCTGGTGAGATCACGTGGATGGGTGGTGGATATGTTTGCGGGCGTGTACCAAATGGGTCCGAGTGCGGTGGTTTAGTGAGTCGTTCCAGCTCGGGCTTGTCAGCGCGGGACGCGACCTCGAAGGGTTCGGGTCACTGCTGTCGTTCCTTTGTCTATCCCAGCTTTAAGGTCCCGTTCCTTCTCGCTCCGGATCACGTCTACATCCATAATACCCTTAACCATGGCAACTCCCTCCTCACATGCTATTAGTCCAGGGAAGAACTCGGGTGTTTCAAAGCTACTCAATGACTACGTCAGTCCCCAATCCTCTCGTCGCAGGACGCGTCGCCGACTTCTGACCTCTTAGCAACTCGGGGATTCCCTTGGCAAAGGCGCGTTCGGTCAGGTATACCGTGAGTTCTCCCTCTCCTACGATGAACATAGATAGAATGATCGTGAACAAAGGTGCTCTTAATTGGGCCACCGGCGAAACCGTCGCCGTCAAGGAAATCCAGCTCAGTAACATACCCAAAGGCGAGCTTGGGCAGATCATGGTGCATCATCCTCGAATCGCGGTTTCTGCCCTTCTCATCCTTTCCTATAGTCAGAGATCGACTTGCTCAAGAATCTCAATGTATTATACCTTCTCGCATATGTGTCTTCTTGCAGCTGACGAAATCCAGCATCCCAACATTGTCAAGTACAAAGGGTTCGTCAAGACACGAGAGTACTTGTACATCATCCTCGAGTATGTTTACCACGTTTTCACCCACTCTTGATTGATTTATTGGTAGATTCTGTGAAAACGGATCCTTACACAATATTTGTAAACGATTTGGAAAGTTTCCTGAGAACCTGGTTGCTGTTTACATTCGTCAAGTACTCGAAGGCCTTGTATACCTCCATGACCAGGGTGTTATTCATCGGGACATCAAAGGCGCCAATATACTAACGAACAAGGATGGATGTGTTAAGCTTGCAGATTTTGGGGTTGCCAGTTCCACCACAACCGGTGCTGTTAGCGACGACGCTGTTGTTGGCAGCCCATACTGGAGTAGGTAATGCCTTCGTCTCATTCACAACGTGTTGACATCATTTTATCGGTAGTGGCACCAGAGGTTATTGAACAATCCGGTGCAACTACGGCCTCCGATATTTGGTATGTCGAGGCACGCACGCGTATTTCGCTTTTTCATACTTTCACCTCAGGAGTGTTGGTTGTGTGGTCATCGAGCTTCTGGAAGGCAAACCTCCTTACCATTTCCTCGATCCTATGCCAGCACTCTTCAGGATTGTACAAGACGATTGCCCTCCAATACCAGAGGGTGCCTCACCAATTGTGAAGGATTTTCTTCTCCACTGTTTTCAGAAGGATAGCAATTTACGGATATCAGCAAAGAAGCTTCTGAGACACCCATGGATGGTAGCAGCAAAGAAGCAAATGGATTTATCTGCCGCGAAGGATGGACGCCTAGAAAGTAACAATTCTGAAACTTCTTCTGGTGCACAAAAGCGTCCTTCGAGTAATTATAACTATGACGAAGTTGTTCTTAAGGTGCAAGAATGGAACGAAGCTCTGAAATGTATTTTCTTTCCCGTTTTCCCTGCAATCAAATAGCCTGATAATATTCAGCTCCAACACGTCCCTCGAAGCACGGCGGTCGCGCCAGTGGTGCTGATGGCCCTCCTCCATCACCCACCCGTCCACTACACAATAAAGCTAGCATCAATTTATTCCAACATTCCGTGCTGGGGCTACAACAATCAATATCAACACCTATGGTTCTCAAAGTACCACCGCCTGCTCAGGGGAAGCCATCGGCACCTGTTGGTCTGGTGGAGAGAATTCGGGAACCAATGGCATTCGTTCTTCAGCAACCCGAGGAACAAACCGATAACTGGGATGACGATTTTGAGGATGGCCCGTCATTCTCAAAGTTGCAAGGTATGTGATTCATTTTCTTTCCCTTCGGTCTATCAGCTAAATTATTCACGTAGGACTGGAGAAGTCAACCATGGATGACGATAAACCGGAGGTCGACGATAATGCTCAAACAATAAGGCCAAATCGTAGTCCGGCCGGTCCAGGCACAATCCCACTAGCAAAGGCCCCTGCGGCGGATATTGTTCCGATTGTGGAGGACTATTCAGACCTTGCGTCGGAGGAAGATGATATTATCTTGCAGGAAAAGGTTGCTGATTTCAAGGTTAGTTCCAGCTGACTTTGTCCGCTCTCGGAGTGACATCTTGTCAACTGTAGATGAAGAACTCTGTGCGCCGTGGTCTATTCCATCCAGATGACATCAAAACTTTCGGTATTGCACCCAGTTCTCCAGGCCCAATGTCAGCTCCACTTCCCAGCCTTTCGCGCAAGCCCTCGCGTCCTTCTTTGAGTCTTGTTGGTCCCAATGGTCCACCGCCTGGTTCAATTCGCTCGCATTCACGATCGTCATCTTTTGTTGGCTCTGGGTCGAGCACCTCCGGGTCCTTTGGACGATCGGAAGCCAGACGAGTCGCGAGCTCACATGAATTCGATAAATATGCGGAAGGGGACGACGAGGACTACGATGACGTGTTTGGCAAAGTCAACGGCACTGGTCAGCTGTATTTTGTCTTGTGACATTCAAGGGGCTCACAGACTAACGGTTGAATCAGCCCTCGAGCAGCCTATGCAAACTTTGCAGCTCAACACTCGGCACTCCAACAAGTCCTGGGTACGTTCGCTGAAATGTTTCGTCCGCCAACGCCGTTGATTATGAAATAGCTTGGAGATGATGACGACGACGACGATCCTTTCGCCGAGGTATGAAACATCTTTGGACTGTGGCTTCTTCGATCTTACACCAGTCCAGATCGACGAAGGGTTCGCAGAAGATGATCTAGAAACTAATTTACAACGAGACAAGCATGCTCGCCTGTGTAGCATGGTAAATCAATTGATTGACGAGCTCACGCCCTCGGCACCCGACTTCCAGCTTCGTGATGCTTGTGACCAGCTGGTAAGTGATAGATCCATGTAAATGGCACGCTCGTGCCAACTGACTAATGAGCAGATTGCCATCATGGCGGAGAACCCAGAAATGTTGTTCCAGTTAATCTCCTCCCATGGCATGTTAGCGATTTTAGAAGTGTTAGAAGGGAAATGTTCTCGGGATGTGTTGATGAAGCTACTTCATATAATTAACTTGGTATGACGTTTATATTAAGAGACCCATCCAGCTGACCTGCGTCTTGCCAGCTTGTCACAAGTGACCTTGGTGTGCTGGAGAGTTTCTGTCTCATTGGCGGAATTCCCGTGATGATGGGTAGATTCCGTTCTAACTTTTCGATGTCTGCGACTTACGATGGATAGGTTTCACCTCTAAGAAATATCCTTCCGAGTGCAGAGCCGAAGCGTCTAATTTCATCCGGTTACTCTGCCATACATCGGCCTTGACACTTCAAATGTTCATTTCGTAAGTACCTCTGGATACTGTGTGCGATCATTCCTTCCACCGGACGCAGGTGCCGTGGACTGAAAGTCCTTGTCGACCTCCTTGATGAAGATTACACGGAGCAAAGCGAGCTTGTCGTGGACGCCCTTAACGGCATCGGGAGTGTCTTTGAGCTACAAAGTCCAACAACCAAAAACGATTTTTGTCGTATGTTTATCAGGGAGGGACTCCTGGATCCCTTATCCTCAGCGCTGTTAAACGTGATGACCAACCAGAGCGAGGCCGCTGTTAAGATGAAACACAAGATCATTCAGATCTTGTTGGTGTTTTCACAAGTGACACAGAGTGACATACATGTGCGAAATGCAATGGGGACAAGGAGAATCATCCGCCGTAAGCTCCGAGTGTCTTGTGCCCATAGGAAACTGACATGTAATGGGCAGGGTTGATGCGTGCTTGCGAGCTACTCGAGGGAGACTGTCTGGTTCAAATGCTCAAAGCAGTGAAGCATCTTTCGATGAATCCAAATCTGCTGGAGGTCCTTCAGAACGCTAATGCGATCGAGATTCTCATTAAGCTGTTGGATGAGGATCGAGCCGGTCCACATGGCACAGTAAGCCCAGCTTCTGATGTGATGTCCCCTACCTATCTTAGCTCCCTCAGGAAGTATCCAACCACATTTTCCAAACATGCTACAACCTCTGTCGTTTGAACAAGTCACGGCAGGAAGAAGCCGCTCAAGCAGGCATCATCCCGTGCCTCAAGCGGGTCATCGAAACCAGCTCGCCCCTGAAACAATTCGCCCTTCCCATTCTCTGTGATCTCGCAAGCGCAGGAAAGAGTTGTCGGAATTTGCTTTGGCAACACAATGGCCTGAGCCTGTACTTGAAGCTCTTGGAAGATCCATACTTCCAAGTCAGCGCATTAGAGGCTGTCCTATCGTGGTCAGTTTATTTCGTAGGTTACTTGGTCAATGACTGATAGCTGCACCAGGCTACAAGACGAGACTGCCAAGATTGAGGATCAACTTGTCAAGTCGGAATCGCTCGACGCTTTGCTCAAGTGTTTCATCTCCGCCAAGGCCAACTCGTTTGAGAACCTGCTGGATCCGCTTCTCAAGATCTGCCGCATTTCCATCCCCTTCACCATTGGCCTTGCCAAGGCATCCTTCTTCAAACGCATCATCGACAAACTATCGCATAGTCGGGCTGTCGCCCGACTCAACCTGTTGCGCATCTTGAGGACTGTCTGTGACGTACACCCGAACCGCGCAATCTTGGTAGAGAGATATGGGTTGCACGAAATCGTGACCAAGTTAAGTAAGGAAGACGGTGCTGTCCTCGTCCGGGAGTTGGCAAGGGAAATATTGCCTGCCCTTGCACCCGCACTAAAGCCGGCTCCGAGCAAATTGGGGTTGAAAGGACAGGATACGCCTAAGAACAGCTCAATCATTGCTCCCAAGAAGGCACGGAGGACTGCCTCTGAGACGTCGGCGTTCCTTAACTCGTCGGGTCCCAGTACAGGTACCACGACCCGGTTCGGGATCGAGCGGTCACATTCGTCGTCGCGGCATCGACTCCATGACATACCGTGGCAGCCCGGGGGAACTGGTGGTCGTCGGTGAAATAAAGACTAGCAGAACTTTGTATTATAATAGATCGTGTTGCTTTCTGTTCTCGTTATCGTTGTCTACTCGGCCATCTTCATAGTAGCGCAATATTTCCCATATAATAGAGGTCTTTTGCTAATTGTCAATACCATGTAGCAAGTGAATGAACGATGTAATAGCAGACATGTCTACTTGCGCGAGAAGGGGATCTGGAAACCGGAAACAAGGGCTCTCGCCTTGTTCTGAGCACCTTGACCTTCAGCATTGGTAATGAAATGTATATGCATGCCATGAGTTTTTGGGTAAGCCTCTAGGTTAACCTCAATCTGGGGGAACAGGCCGAGTGCCTCTGGGGGAAGACCGAATGAAACAACGCCGGCGACACCACTGGGGGTCTGCATGTTGCTGGAAGAGGGGGGTAAAATGATGCCAGGGAACTCGCGCAGGCGAGGCAAGACGAACTCCGAGAGGGCAGCGATGAAGTTGTACATTTGTGGGCCCTTGAGCTCCACCTTGACGCCGATAGGAAGACCCGGGCGCACCCAACCACTAACGGACTTCTTTCCCTTGACGATCTGCACACCAGCGGAAGAATGGCGCCCCCCACCCTGGTTGGTCTCGCCTGAGATGGCTCTAAAGGATGCAATTGCGTTGAGAAGAACGCTGCGGTTAGAGATGGCGTCTTTCATCATGGTGTGGAGGACGATTCTGTCGAGTTTGACGACGTTTTCTGCAGTGGTGGGTGGAGCGTGTTTCTTTCCAAGGCGGTCACCGCCGACGGGGGTGTTGATGCGATTTTTAGAGTAGGGATCATCGGGATCGAATCTGAGGCGGGCTTCACGGGGTGGTGGACGAGGACCGGACTCGTGGACATAGGTCATGTACATGAGGTTGTCCTGGAGGGTAGTATAATAGTGATCCCGGACGCGACACGGGGCAGTATCATGCACGGTGACATCGACGTGCGGTATGGGGAGGCCGTGCTCGTCCCTGCGCAGGGCACGGCGTATCCTGGGTGGCTTGCGAAATATGCGCGCGACAGACATGGCGGCGGGGAGGAGGAGAAGGTGTATTCTTTAAGTGGTAAGCAAGTAAATAAATAAATAAATAAATCGTCCGGGGGCTGACAGACATAGGCAGGGTCTGCCAGGAGATCGACGGTTGTCGTGTTTTTTCTCCGTAACAATCTACGCATTTCGCTTTGAATCGCCCTTTGTTTTGTTTCATGGCCTTGACCGCGACGGCCCAGTCTGCGCTGCCATCATGGGACGAGACGATCGTGCCAACCCTGCGCAAGAGTACGTACTTCCAAGACTCTTCTCTCTCCTTTGTCTTCAATCCTTCCACAGGACTCGAAAGCGAAAGCCGGGTGCTCGCTAAGCGCATGTCCATCGCGTCTGTGTCCTCTGTGGACGACTCCCAGAGGTCTTTCGCTCCTTCCCACTCTCGTCGCTCTTCCCGTGACATTCCCCAAACGCCTCGCTATCTCCCAGAGCCAAGGAAATCCAGCGCGATACCCAGGCCGAGTCTGCAGTACTCTAGGACTTCAAACGACGCTCGTTCGGATGCTTCTTCGTCCCACACCCGTGCCAACGGTGTGTTTTCCTCCACAAAACGCGCTCGTACCTACTCTCACCCCCCCTCTCCCAACGAATTTACCAACAACCCCCTTCCTACCCCGGAATCTTCCCGCCCTACTTCTCCCCGTACTTCGGACGTAAAACCAACCCGAATACCGGTCGCGGCCCGCACGAGATCACCAAGTATTTCTAGTCACCCTCACAGCATCGCCCAGAGAGCCGAGAGCCGCAATGGTACCAACCCTCGTCCATATCAAACGTCTACCCCCGACACCTCTCATGATCATTGGGCCGTCAAAGCAAGCGACCCTCCACAACCAACAACGCCCCCCATGGCTTCCGTACGGCATCAGCCTTCTAGCATTATGAACGAACCTGCTCCTTTTGTCGCCCCTTCGACTACCTCTTCAGCACGTTCACGAATTCAAGAACCCGCATATCCCAGCTCTAGGGCTTCAAACGATTCTGAAGAACGTCCATTCGAGCACTGGTACAGAGGCGACGTGCACAGAAATGGTGGCGTTGGGGAACTCCGAGTGGCGAGGCATATGGAGATGATGGAGATCGCCAACTATGGGCATAACCTCCGAAAAGCCGTCCGTGGGCAAACACGAAACCTCTCTGGTCAGATTGACGTCGCTCGCGGGCGGAGGCGAGCAGATAGTGTTGGTACGGGTACGCACGAAAGTGTCTATCTTGATGATGAGCGGACAAAAGGGATAGGTATGGTTCTCGACGAGAGCCCATTGACCGACATCGAAACTGATGCAGAAACCGACCCTGAGACATTCTACGATGCATATGCTGGTGTTGACACTGAAGTAGATGCAGATAACACTGTCCAAATGCGTTTCAGCGCTTCCTCGCCTGGCCTTCCACTTGCTGCGGTCTCCTCTAGCCGTAGTCAAACACCCACAAATGGTTATCCAATTCCGAATGACAACACCATGCCAAAGTATACAACATACCCTCGAGTTGCTGGGAACCCCTTGCAATCGAGCACAGTATCAGTTCCTCGGAGGACGAGCGTGGAAAGCACCGCGCCAACTGCATCTGCTACGGGACCACGCGCACGGAGCGTACCACGCACGACTTCCCCGATATCGCAATCATCCGATCAATCGCACACAAAGCGCCGTGCCAAGAGCCCTGCTACATCCTCGCCCGTTTCTACCCCGAAGAAAGCAAGGATAAAGGCCAAGACCACACCCCCGATGTCGCGCAAGGAGGATCCGCGGAATTCCGTCGCAGTGTATCCGACACCCGAAGGTGATATAATGAACGCGATACCATCGTGGACGCAACCCGTCCCGAGGTCTGGCAACTGGGACGAGGCAAGTGACACATGTTGTCTGCTTCATTGATACTCATCGCTACCTTCATCATAGGTGGTGCTCCCTGTTGTAGCGCGTAAAAGGGGGTTGGATGGTCAGTACGAGCAAGCATATGGTAGCCCGAAGCCCAAGTCGCAGGAAGCTCCAATAAAACCCGTACGCATGACACATGCACCCTGATAAACATAACGTGGCATTGCGCCACCTTATTGACGGTCTTCTGTACAGGCGCCTGGTACATTTGGGTATGACTATACGAAATATCGGTCACCCCGTGGCGTTGACGAGGAGATACGGATGGAGGAGTTCGGCCAGCCTCCCGTGCATGCACCACTCCATGAGGAAAGCCCCTCACCGCGTCCTCCGCGTCCTAAAATCCCTCCGAGGTTAGTAATACATCCCCCCAAGGATGAAGAACTCGTCCAAGACCCTCGGCAAACTGTCCCAAAGGCTCCTGATTCCCCTGCACCCTTCTCGCGATACCATGCTGATCAGCTGCCTACCATCAACGTCACGCGGCCATCCTCGGAATTTGCTGAGCAACGACACGACCATGAAGTCGAGGATGTTAATGCGGGGTGCTGCAAGTGCGTCATTATGTGATTTCGATAATGTCCGGGTATTTGGGTGTTCTTGCTATTCCCGTAAAGTTTTTGCGCGTTCACTGTGCGTTAGCCCTCACGCCTTGGGCACTTTCCGTCACTATCCCTTCACTCCTCCTTTGCCCGAGTACGCTCATGCTCTTGAAACGACCGACCACCCTTGCCGTTCCTCCTCAAGGCGTCCCTGCTATGACCCCCTTGTGATGATGATTTCTGGTTTGCTTGCTCATCACGGTATACCTCTTTTCATACATACATACACACATACCTACATACTATGACGGAGTGGAAAGACCTTCCTTCATCCTTGACCCCACGCCTATCTCATTGGACTTTCTTCAATCCGCCGCACGTGTTGTGTTGCTCCACCGTCTCCACACATTCATTAGTTATCCGCTTGTAGTATGGAAGCGCCCACTTTTCGACTTCTCTTTGAACTTACTTTACCACCGCAGGAGTATTCCAAAGATTGTTCTGAACAAACTGCATTATTATATACACACAAGTGGCAAGTGCTAGCGCTGAGGATGCGCCCAACGCGTTGCAAATGTGACCATTAGCAAGGGGAAGTAATGTTGAACGTTCTGCTTGCGTGCAGATACCCTTGAGGGTCTGACCGTACTTGGTCAATGGTATAGGCTACGTCGACGCGATATGTACCATCCGCATCATCCAATTCCACCTTGGTGAGGTTTGCGAACCTGTCGAGAACGTGTTCGTTTCTCGTCCACTGAATGGCATAGCTCTCCACGTTCCCGATAGGTTCCTCTCTCAAATGAGCCAGTTTCACGAGGTCGACCTCAACTACATGACTGCCTCCTGAACACGTCATACGGAGGTCCTCTACGAGATCGACCCGTGTGAGAAGAGAGAGCCAGAGCCCTTCTAAGCAGACGTTGCAAAAGTTGGGCTTGACGACACTGCGCATAAGGCAGTCGTCATTTGTGGGGCGGTAAGAGGTGCTGTTGCCGGCGTCGTATCTGGGACATCAGAACACGTCTAGCGCAGCCGGGTAGGAAGAAAACGTGCGCACGTGGGAAAGATGCTATAATATCCTTGAGTTGCATTGAACCTGGACGAAGTTACAGTCAAAGGTCGGGTGAATATCAAGACGCGCTCACTCATCAAGAGACCCATACTCAAGGACCTCGACGCTGCAGAGTTGTGCCTGGCCCTGTATGTCTCTGTTTTGGAGCGAGAACTCGACGGTGTGTTCACCCTCGGCTAGTGTGCTGTTAAAGAGAACGTTGTAATGCCATCTATCGATACCGATATCAGGTCGAGGTGTCCACCCGAGATCGAGGCCGTCCAAGGATATCACAAGGTCATCCGCGCGAGGTATTCCGGACAGCGAGAACTTGATGAGATGGCGAGCGTACGTCCCAGACGACGAGAATGCAATTGACCATGGCTTCTCGACGTCAAGAAGCGTCCACGGGTATGCTTGCATCGGCATCACAGAACGCTCCACGCGCCTGTGGTCTTCCTGCGACAACCAGTGTGCCCATGTCACGTTTTGCGGATCGTATATGGCATTAACCCCGAAATAAGCGAAGCCACCGTCATACTCTTCGCCAACTCCGATAATGGAATGCCCGAGTTCATGGCGGAGCACAAGGGCACCATTTGCCAACGAGGCAGTTGTTGTGCTTGGGATTGCACCAAGTCAATATTGATTCCAGCCATGGGGGCAGTATCTTACGTATATTCGCCTCCAAGACCTGTGAAGGGAACGGGGCTGAGTATGCGCAGTATCGACTGAGATTGCGTCTACTTACCGCCATACAGTGGATCGTTTGCTGCGCACGCGCCACCATTTTCAGCACGTTGCAACGACGGACGGAAAACGGAGACTCAACCAAGCAGAATCGCGTAATTACACTTGTCGCCGAGGGACTCGCAAGCGGCGAGGGCCACGTCAGAGTTATTAGCATACAGACCTCTTAATTCGGTGCCGTCTCTGTATAGCCCAAACGGTGTGCTGCAGAAATAAGGTCAGTGAGCGGGGCTCGGACGTATTGATGAGCCTCACTCCTTGGCTTTCCCACCGACACCGATGCCACTCTGCCATTGGAGGTTAGCGAGAAAAAGTGGTTTCATGCACAGGCTATAGAGACCTCGTTGCTGGGAGTAAAGACAGCCCAGAAGTTGAGCAAGGGTTTGACGGTGGAAAACGTCTGATTCGTCGACATATCGCGCGCAAGTCGGGACGCGTCGTCCAAGAATTTACGTCGTTCACTGGCGGTGTCTATAATGTGTCAGAACGATAGTAAAGGATGCTCAGAGCGGATCACGTACAACCATCGGCAAAGAATGCGAGGTCGACGCGATTTTCTGCGGGCCCGGAAGTGATCAGAGGTATGAGTTCCAACGGTGGTAAGTCGGCACCCAAAACGTGAACGGCTGAGGCACCGTCTCGAGAAAAAGGAACTTGGACCGGAGGTGGGCGTGGGCCCTCAAGAAGTAGAACAGAGAGGTCGTTGGAGCAATGTGACTGCGATTGCGACACCAGAGCGCTCACGTCGTGGGAGAAAAAGCGAAGGACTGTCTCGCTCGCTCCAGGACGGGGAACGGGAAGTGAAGATACCTGCTTGATGGCGAGATTTGGGTAGTTCAGATCTTTGTGTATCTGTACCGACCGAAAGGAGACAAGTTCGCAGAGACCGCCAAGAGGGTCCGTTCGCAGGACCAGTTCCCAAGGCCGTGCATGGGCTCCATCTGCAGTGACACGGGCAAGCGCGGCGAACACCAACGCGACAGACGACCAGATCATGGTGCGGTCAGTCACTGAACCGGGGTGCCAGCCAAGTAGGAAGCACGTGACACTTATACTTGGCTTGTACGTAGTACGAGTGAGTTATAGAAGAACGGGTCGCTCGACGTACAGCGGTCCAGGACGAGCTCACGGAGGTGCCAGATGCTGGTAGGAGGGGATGGAGAACGCTACACCTGCCATGTATGGAACTGGGACTCACCCACCCGGCTATCGTAGCTGCCGGTCTCATGTCACGATCCTCTTGACAGACGACGACGATGGACAGGACGTCCACCAAACTCCATATACCCCACCCCTCTGGAAACTTTACTCTTGTCGGTATTTTAGAGCGGCTGGAGCCGCATCGCCCGACAAATGGAGCAAAGATCGCCCTGGTGGGTCCTAGATGAAACCCTCCGTGCGTGTCACTGAGGATCACGAGCAGATCCTGCATGGCACTATGGGGTAAGACACAATAAACACGTTTTTCCGGTTCTGACATTCCCCAGACATAAAGATTACTTATTCCAGAAACGGCTCGCTTTGAGACTGCCGTTTGACTCTTTCAGGTTTGACTTTCGGTACGGGCCAACGTATCTCCTCTCTTCCGAAACTCAGCTGGTTCTGCAGGGGGAACCACGAAAGCGGTGGTCAGTGGAGACAGAGCGGACTTGCAGACGATGTAGAGGATCTGGTGACAGTGGTTGCTTACCTTGGTTCCACCTATGGCTATGAGGTCGACATGATCGTCGGTCATTCTCGCGGTTCCGTGGCTGGTATGTATTGGTTGTGCACGTCCAAGGAGGGCAGGCATGTACGTGGTCTAGTCAACGCGTCAGGACGTTACCGAATGAACGTGAGCCTGGGCGTCTTATTTCAGCTCACGCGCTGACATTGCGTTCATTTAGCGAGTATATGGTAAGTAGGAGGGATCGATGAGCTAGCAAGGTGTTCACAGTGTATAGACGGTGCTGAAGCCTACGAGGAAGAATTCGCGACCAAGGGCTATTACGACTGGAACGTGGTGGTGGCGCGCAGAACCGTAGTGCAAAAGATACACCCTCACGACTTGGAGGAGTTCTCGCGCTGGAACTCGGCCATTGTTTGGGACGAGTTTCCACCGACCACAGACGTTCTCACCATACACGGTCTCGCGGATAGGACGGTGCCCGTGTGAGTGATGGTCCACGCGGGTCAGGAAAGGCCTCACATGAACTTATAGTTACGACGCGATTATTTATGCACGTATATTTGGAGCGAGGGTACCTGGGACGCATAATCTACATCTTATGGAAGACGCCGACCATAACTTTACTGGGGTGGGTCACGTTGGTGTCTGCAGTGTGATGGCGCTGACCGATCTCTAGCGTCAGGACGAGGTCGTC
>JBBPKT010000064.1:0-10325 GCA_038089395.1 Pulveroboletus frians
GGGCGGTGCCCAGTGTCCTGGGAGCGCCGTCGATGATTTGGATCGAGGTCAGGGCGGGGGAAAGGCACGTTAGATCGCGAGCCATTATTCGTATGGGTACTGGAGAATCCACGGGAAGACGAATGTCTGCTAGTCGAAGAAGAGGAAGAGGAGGGGGCTCCAGATGGAAATGGCGAAGGCACAGAATGCTTCCTATAGTAGTCCTCGTTTGCGGGTGAGAGACAACCTTGAGGGGTCTGTGTGGGGATCGGACAACGTTGCATGGGATGTAACAAAGCAACAAATTAAATAACCTACCCGAGCAGCTATGGCAGCATCTACCAAGTCATTCTTGTCTATTGGATTCCTAATCGGGATATTGTAGGCAGTGATGTAACGCCCAAGCTTTGCGAGCGGGAGTAATCGTAGCTGGGTTCGCCCAAGGGAAGTGACTGAAAGCAGGAAGTCAAGTTGGCCCAATCAACCACCAGTTGTGCGCACTTGGCAAAAGAATACATACTGTTGAGCATCTCGATACAGAAGGCACAGACAGATGTCACATCATAGCCACGCTGAGGACCACGACGTGGCATAAGTGCTTGATAGTCTGTACAAGAGGAGCAATATCCATAACCTTTGAGGAGGAAATGAATTAAGCGGGACCAAAGCCAAAGGGATGCGACAAATGGTTATCCAAGAGGATTCGACTCACCACAGTGCATGCACTTGCGCTGTCGGTTAAAGAGTAAACTGAACTCCCTACCACACTTTCTACAAGCACCGAGTAGAGAGGTTAGATGGGACGGGGGAGGTCCACTGAGTAATGGGAGTCCAGTAGGTCTTGACATTGTGAGGGAAGAAGGTGGAGGAGGCCGGGGATGATCTTATTCATACTCGCAGGGTTCTGGCGTGTTCCTTGTGGTTCCGGATCATCGGCATTTCTATATCCGGACATTACCCTATGGTACATCCATACCTCTCCTGACGTGGCAGGCAAGCAGTACGGCATTTGCCGAGCCTGCTGCTGGCGGACTTTGAAACAAGTCACAACCCAACATCTGCCTATCGCAGGCACAAGCGTACATTTCTGTAGTGCTCGGAGTCGGTGGTTTAAAGGCCTGGCGTAGAGTCCCGCTGGTATTAAGAAACTATTCGGTAACGCGATCACGTGACCTGCCGCGTCGAATACCAAGGGGTGGCAAACTCAACCGTCGTTGTGGTTAGCAACCACCGTCCAGCGTCCGTTTACTGCACCGCACCCGCCACTGGACCCAAACGATCCTCGAATCAACGCATCACGGCCATTGAATTCACATCTACTTCACCGGACCTCGAGTTGGATTTTGCTTGCGAGCCACTGGCGCTTCATCGAGCTCCATGACTTTGCACAAGATTAAGATTGCTGCTCGTGTTCGTCCCAGGATAGAAAACGAGGTTGACGATGAAGGCCTACAAATAATACACACCCCTGGCGGCCCTTCGTACATCAATGTCCCCAATCCCCGTGACCTTTCTCAAGTCTTTAATTTCCCGTGAGTCAATCCATCATTCATACTTTCTGTAGCTGTGCTTTTGCACTTGCGGTTCAAGATACGCTCAAAAGCGTGTCTCATATCAGAACAAGCTGACCACTGTCCAACCTCAAAGGTTTACTTCTTGTTATGACCAGTCTTCCACCCAGGAGCAAATATTCGAGCAGGACGTCCTTCCTCTCATCAATGTTGTATATAGTGGTGTGGTAGGTCACACTCTTGTCCTACATCTCGGTCGTCACACCATCGATTACCCCCTCAGACCGTCACAATTTTCGCATATGGTGTCACTTCCTCTGGAAAGACCCACACTATGCAGGGAACACCATCTCAACCAGGTGTCATCCCTCGAGTGGTCGAGGTAGGGTGTCGTGTTCACATGCACACACTAGGTTTACGATCTGCGCATTAGGCAATGTTCCTTCAGAGAGCTGCATTACAGCGCAGCAGTGTCGAGTTATCTGTCTCGTATATGGAAATATACAAGGATGAGGTCTATGATCTCTTTGTAAACCGTGAATCTGTGCGTTACCTTCTCTTCGGCTTCGTGGCTACTTCGAAGTAACAACTGATTTGGTAACGTTGATACTTAATTATCCTCATGGACCCATCGTTTCGGGATGCTTCGTCACAGGCACCCAAGCTTCCCGTCCGTGAAAACGATGCCGGGCAAGTGTTCGTTGCCAACCTGTCCTCAATTCCGATAGCATCCGTGGAGGAATTTGATACCATCTATTCGTTCGTGGTTTCACTGCTTTTTCTCCATATGATGCTAATGCTTGAATGTAGACGTGCTTCTCGCCATCGTTCGGTTGGTGCTACGAACCTTAATCGAGCGTCTTCTCGTTCGCATGCTGTCCTTACCATTGAAGTAACAATGACAGACTCGGCAGCCCAGAAAAGTACGTGTTTCTTATATTCGCTGGACTACAGCTGACAGATTCCCTCATTGGTCAGCCTTGACTGGAAAAATCAATCTTGTTGATCTTGCAGGTTCGGAAAACAACAAGCTTACTGGCAATGATCCAATACGTATGGCCGAGTCAGCCGCGATTAACAAGAGCCTGAGCGTTCTTGGACAGGTGGTACATGCGCTGAATCAGGGAGCTGTGGGTTTCTATTGCTTTCACCTCCATTTATGCTGAAAGCCTTGTTCAGTCCCGCATCCCCTATCGTAATTCAAAGCTTACGCGAATTCTTCAAGATGCCCTCGGTGGTTCGTCTGTAGGGTTGCTCATCTGCAATCTCGCACCTGGCGTCAAGTTCCGCCAAGACACCCTCAATACCATGAAGTACGTCCGCCTGTTTTTGTTTATTGAGATTGTTGACTCTACGCTCTTGCATAGCTTTGCCGTTCGTACCAAGAACGTCGAGAACCGTCCCGTAGTGAACGAGCGCGGTATGTTGCAGTACAAGGTTCACTAGCACCACTCACCGGTCCACCTAGATAATCGTCCCCAAGCAAAACCCCACTTTGCAGCCATCCAACTACCCCCACCCAAACTTGCTCCTGCCGTCCTTCAAGCTGTTCCAATTCTTGCTTCCGAGGCTGTTGTCACGACCAGTATTGTGCCTGGACCTTCTCGCAGGCCTCGTCCGTCTCGTGTACCACGCATTAGTGGGATTGGCCCTGGATTATTACCACCGTTAGTCAAAGTAAAATCACGACCACCATCTTCAGTTGCGATTATGGAGAAACCAGAGACGACGGCCCAACTGACGGACGTGGATATTGATGAGAGGGTCTGTTGATTGTGCTGCGTGCCACCCAACTAAAAATGACGGACTCTACAGATTGCAAGGGCCGTGGAAGCTGAAGTGGCGCGTCGCCTCAAAGAACGCGAGGACCGTGAACGCGAAGAGCGAGCGCGTATTCAGCAAGAAAAGGAGAATCTCGCACTGAGAGAAGCAAAGGACGATGAACGTCGTCAAGCACAATGGGAGCCTAAATTGCCTGCTGGTGTGCTCACGCCGTTGCTTGCACGTCATCGCGACCTGGATGACCAGCTCCGTGCAAGGCTGTCAGAACTGGAGGAGAAATAGTGCGTACTGATATGACGACAGGGGAGGCGTATAGGAGCTCATCCATTCTTTTTCATAACTTGCTCCCACTCAGCGAACGCGGGAACAAGGAACTGCAGCTTGCAGACGTACTGTCGCCGACATCCAGAAAGAAGACTGGGCGAGCCTATGTCGCCCTCGCACGCGCCCATTCTGAAAAGTGCGTCTCACTGGGCTCACCTCTTTTTGTGTGCACTCACCACATGCACAGGGGCGATCTTCAAGTAGCACTCGAACTCTACCGCAAGGCGGAGACATATGTCCCCGATAACGTCAAGCTACGAGAGAGGTGGATACTTTTCGTTGTTCATGTCTTCCTATGTAAACTATCCACTCGTGGCACCTAATGTTCTGACGTTTCCCCCTTTTTTTTTTTGGCCCTTTTCGGTCCCACCCGGCTCCTGGACGTCACGAACCCGCCTGAAAATTTTCGCATGTCAATCAATCGAAATACAAAAAAGGGTGCTCGAGATCGAATGGGCTGTCAGGAACGGCAAGGAATTCGTACCGTCGCCAAGGAAGCCGCGGAAACCAAGAGGGAAGAAGCGCAAAGTCGTGACGAATGCGAATCGAGGCCGTGAGGAAGGATCGTCGTTGATGGGTCTTGTTGGGCAGCACCTGGCGGGTCAAGTTTCGTTGGACGAGGATGAGGGCGATGAGACGATGGCTGAGCGTGAAGACACAACGGAGGTGGAGATGTCTCTGCTCGGCAGGATCCAGGAAGAGGAATACGAAGGGACGGGTGTCGTCCTCGAGACGCCTGCCAAGAGGGTCAGATCGGAAGTCGAGTAGGGAAAGAGGAAAGGATGGACCTGTCAAGATACGCCCGTTACTTCTCTTCCTTTGGCTTGTATTTCATCAAGATTACAATTGCATCAATACACGTACATGCGCAGCTGCGTACCCTCCCTCTGCCCAATGTCTCTCCAATACAAGGGAAGGTAAGAAGAAAGGCAACGGTATAGATATTTTGGACCCCGCAAGACAACAAGAAACCGAGGACGCTTGGCTCGATGCACTTAGGCTCGAGCAGGTCATCTCGACCTGTAAAAGGGAATAAGAGAAATGAAGGAGAGGCTACGCTAGATAGGTATCCAACCGTCTCCAATCGTTCCCCAATTGCGGATAAATACATTACTAGTACGTAAATACTTGAGAGAGGAAACCTTTTTCGTTCTTCGTCCGTGACCGACCTCCATCGTTTTGACAGGGTGAGATGAAACACGCGCTCACGGATGCACAAAAAAGGGGATTCACCCATCCATGCTGAAGAGCTCGTCGTCGTCACTTATTGGGCGGCTAAGGGGACTGTGTACGTTTTGAGCGTGCCAGTTCCTGCCATTGTTCACAGCGTGGGATGGCGTGCGGAGTGGGACGCCCCCTGTCGGAGGGAGCCGCGAGAACATGGACTCGAGCGTGGCCATCGAGGACACGATGGGAGCACCGGGCGTCGCGTTTGCAGTCGAGCTCAGGTCATGGTGCGCAGATAGGGAGATCACCTCGCTGACCAGGTGCGCTTGGTTGGATTGCAGGTGCCAGTCTTGCCCCGCTCCAGCGTTGATGCCAAACGGTACTGGCCCGTGTCCGGGGCTGAATGCACCACCGCCGACGCTCGAACCGCCCACGGAGGAAGGTGAGCCGGTGAGCGGGAGGGCATGTATGCGCGAGTAGCCTGCAGCGAGACCCTGTGGAAGACTCTGGCCGGGGGCGTGTGATTGAAGGGCACGGATGGACGGGGACGTGGCTTCGCCAAGCCCAAGTCCAATGGTCGCCCCGTTATTGGTGCTCGTCCGTCCTTCATCTGCAGCCGGACCATGAATGGGTGCATGAGAAAGGGGTGAACGGCCAGCGCCGAGCCCGAGCCCAGCGCTGGGACTACGACTGTTATTGCTTCCCGAGTTCATCTTGTAGTAATGGTGAAGGCCAGGGAGAAATGCGGCGGAGGCGTTCGACGGTGCAAGTAGGGAGGATGAAGGTGAATGCGCATCGTCCCGGAAGACGCTTGTGCCTGCTCCTGGTGGTGGGATGGTGTTTCCCAAGTTGAGGGTACCGAACCCATTGGGGGACTTGAGCGAGCCCGGTGTACCCGAGCCTATTGGGGCTACTCCAAAGCTATGCTTGTCCGGGGAGGCAGGGACCCCATTCGTGGTGAGACCGCGTTCCGCCCAAATAGACTTGACATCGCCCAGAAGCGTCGGTGCAGGGACGGAACGCGAATAACGGTGATTAGCGTGATGACCCTGCGCCTGGGGAAGGTGTGCGTGCGCTGAAGCGAGCGGGGACGGTGTATCGTTCAGATTGACAGGACGAGATGATCCAGAGTGTGTCCGAGACATTCTACGAGAACGTTCCGAGGGTGTCAACAGGTCGGTCAGCGATGAGGGAAGGAACTCTTCCAAGTCTTCGTCTGCAGACAGCACATCCCCAGAGACGCTGACATCGATCCCAGGGCCGGTCTCTTGTGTGGAAACCGAGCCAGCGTCTGTTGTCCATGCGGGACTGTGGGTGTGTCCGAGTGAGGACGGGGCACCGGCCCCTGCGCCGAAGCGATTCCTGGACTCTGTGAGCAACGACGTCTGAGCATGAAACGTGGAGGGAATTCCAGCGTTCTGTGGTGAATCTCCAGAAGACATGGGCGAATGAGCGGACAATGATCCTCGGGGAGGTGACCCGATGGGACCCAGATCCGCAGCGTCCGCGGGGAGGACTGGACGACGTGGTGCGTTTGGGACATTGAGAGGTAGAGTGGGCGGTGACGGGTGCATGGGGTGCATGGGGGAGGACTCGGGGAGAAGTTCCGAGGGAGTGGTCTCGCGTGGTTGCTCGTCCTCTGGCTGGTTCGCAGCGAACAAAGGGTCTGCGGTGGCACTGGTGGCCCCATCATCGGGTTCAAGGGCGTCGGGGTCGTCTGGGAGAAGGAAGGGGGGGAAATCGGTGTCCTTTACGGGAGGGGCGGGAGCGGAGGGAGTGGCTTTGAGGGTCATCGCTATAGGCGGGCGCGCTGAGGTAGTGCGAGTTGGGGCTGTTGAACCGGAGAGCAAGCCAGTACGAGCGTTCGTGACACCGGAGGCTGCACTTCCGTGGGGGGTCGCCGACGGACGACCGTCCTTCTTCACACCCTTTGCGCTCTTGGACTCTCTCGCAGCTGCACTGGTCGAGCCACCGTTCGCTGCCAACTGGGCCGCCTTTTTGTTTTTCCGATCCATGGACATGCTCTGGCCTGGTAGGACATGCGCGAGTGCACATTTATGGCCAAACTTGCAGTTTCCCTTGACGAACCAAGCACAGACGTCTTTCTGCTGGCCGGGTTCGTGGACGACGTGGGAGAAGGGGCATGAAGAGCCGGCGGTGCAAGCACCGACCTTGAAGAACTTGCAGGGGACGTGGGAGACGTCCTTTGCTGTGGGGGGTTAGGAGTGACGAGGTGGGTGCGGATGACGATACGGACATTTGGAGGGTTTTGATTTGTGCTGCGTTCGCTCGTTATCGGTGTCCCTGTCGTCTAAGGAGTTGTCTGGGTCGAACATGTCGGTCGCGGGCATGTCTGGCGTGGAGGGGATGTTGGGTGGTGGAGGACAAGATAACCTAATCGACGAAAAATATTATTTCAGGTTCGCCCCCGAAAGTCCCGCTCTCGTCTTCCATTGACCAGCGCTCTCTCATGCATCGCCACTCGCCTCATGGTCGCCTCCTGTCCCCGCCCGTATGCGTCGTACATACCTCGTCGCCATCGTATCGAGTCTGGCAGTAGCCTACGTCTTGAAGCAGGTAGGTCACTTACTCGCGCACGCACCACTCGACCGACCCGTCTTGCAGTGGTACACCCGACGTGCGCATAAGCCAAAGACAGACGCGACGCGCACGAGGACGCTCCCTCCTCTCCGCACACACGCCCTGCCCCCACCCATCCCACAGGCGCTCTCCCCATGCCCGACGTCGAGCACCGAAGAGAGCAAGGAGACGCAGGGCGAGACCGTCGCAGACCCCCTCCTCGACGTCTTATCACCCCCTCCCACACATGTCATCACGAGACGGCGCAGCATGCGGGCCCATGACTTGTTTGCCGCATCTCACATTTCCTTTGCCGAACTTGGAAATCTAGTTGCTCCCGAAGAGGACACCTAACTAGCGCATGTATATCTATTGCTTACCCTAGTGTTGGAAGATCGAGGTGTAAACTATCATTCTGAACGACGGAGTAGTAGAAAAAGTCCTCATCGCCCACATCTCGGATACCGTGTCTGCAAAAAGCCCGATGTCATCCAACCGGGCCCGAAATGAAACCAGAACAACCTACTTGGCCTTGACGTGCGATCTCAACGCATTAAAATCCATCGCTCTCGGCCCCTTCCTCGTCGCGTTTCCCACGGGGACCTCAAGAGGACCCATACAATGCTTGCATCCATAATCGACCTTCTTACACAGATTGTGTCCATGTCGGGATGGCCCCAGGAGGACTTCAGACTTGCCACGCTGGAATACAAGCTGTGCATGATGATACGCGATGCCCTTCAGCGCGCTAGCATCTTCTGTCAGGGACCCAGCTCGGCTCCGGATGAACGTAGCCACCAGTTGGACTTGCATAGATTCATGGCGATGCACGTGGCCAATCTATTATCAGCGATAGATCAAGACGAAACATGGCATTCGGGAACAGGAACTTACTGCAGTGTCAAAGTCCATGAATATCCAACCTTGACAGGTCATGCATCGTAGGAATCCTCCCTTGGCACTCAACGTTGAGGCAGTAGATGGATCTTCCTCGGAAAGACCAGTGAGTTCGAGGATGGTTCGAACGAGTCTAATTGCCTGAAATGGGCAAAACGCGATAAATGTCTATCACAAAAGAGAGAGAGAGAACGTGATACCTTGTCATCTTTCTCAAACACGTCCACCTTCCAATCCAACGCCTTTGCACCGCTCTTCTTACCTCTGGCCTTCTTCTTTTCCTGCCTGTTTCCATCGCTATTATCGACAGGCTCGGTCTCGCCTTCCTGGAGTACTTCCTGACACTGTCCCCCGGCACTCTTCTTTTGTGCTGGTATACACACATGCGAACATACACCCTTGAGGTCCAGGCACCGTTCCCTCTGGCTTCCCTTGTATGCCCGACCTTCGCCACATCGCCGACAAAAAAACCGCGCCGTGACGCGCTTCAAGGGAGGTAGTACTCGCGTACTCGCGCTCTGCCATCCGTTCGGGTAACCTAGCAAACCCATCAGGTGCATTTGAACGGAACGCAGCCAGGTATGGAGGTTCTGTATGATGAGCGACGTGGCCAATGAGGACGATCTGATGTCGAGGGTGGAAGAGCTACTCTCGGGTAGTACCACGTTCGGATCAGGGCTTCCCTTGAGTGCACGAACAGACGGGAGCGTGCAAAAGACACTCAGCGGTGGGAGGATCAACTCGCCAATGGGAATGTCAGCGTGACCGGTGCCGCGTCGCATGCTTTCGTAAATCTTCTGTATCTCTGTCAACCTTGCCTTGTAGGTTTTCTCCGCTTTCTGACGCTTATGGCGCGCTTGCATTGCCAGAAGCTCAGACTCGATTGTGGCTTGAATAGGAAACACATCTAATGAAGGGGTGCACGGCCAAGACAATACCGGTACAGCAGGTAAGACCAGTTCCAAACAGGCGCAAGGCAAGTGCCACAACGTTCATGAGTCAAACATGGCGCAAGTCACGTTGGAATCGCGTACCGCCCAACTTGATCGTCTCCAAAAGAAAGGTCTTGCGCCTCTGTAACGACCCATATGCTTGCGATGCGAGGAGATCACCCAGATTCCATCCTGTGCGTTCCGCAAGACTTTCTGTCCTGTGTTGATTGGTGTTGCCACATTTGTGGACCATCACTTAGAGCCTGTCACGAAAAAGGACAAGACTCGCTCACCATAATTTGTTCTGCTTCTTGATAGCTTTATATTCCCTGTCATACTCACACTTCCAGCGGATCAGGCGTGTCGAGAACTGATGATATGTGTTATGCCATAGACAGGAAAGGTCTGAAAACGACACACCTGCATGATTGCAGGGAACCTTTCGATTGCCGCACTGGAACGCTGAACGTGGTTCACACGTGAGCACAACAAGTCATCAAGCAATATCGACACACCTCCATGATATGCTCCAGACGGACCTCTTCCTCCCGAGTTTCACCTGAGGGGGAACCTGAAACCACGGCCGATTTGCGCTCGGCTTGAGCTAAATCTGCGTCTTTATAGACCGTGAGATCGAGCTGAAAACTCTCCCAGTCAGTCCTGCGAAGCAAAATGTTATTGTTAGGCCCTGTACGAGGATGAGCTCGTCAAACAGTCGCACAAGTACCATACGCACAAGTTGAAGCAGGGGACACGGTAGAATCTGTACACGTTTTAGAACGATGTATGCGGACCCGCAAGGGCATGACGCACGAAAACATCGACTGCTTTCCACATAGGGCACCCAGAGTGATTGACGATTCTGTCCCTGAAACGTGGCGGTGACGTCGACGAGGAGTTCACTGGACGGAAGATGATAACCAACAGGACAGGCAAGGCACGCGAGGGGAAAGATTCAGTACGTGACGATGGACATGAAACAAAGACGGACTCGAGACATCTCTTCCGACAATGCCACTACCACGACGTCAAACGCTGAAATGACCTTCCAGGTGAACGAGCACTCACACTACCGCACAATCTGATTCGCGTTGCGAAGCTCATATACACTGCGCGCGTGGTCTTTCGGCATATCTCGCAGACACCACCGCCA
>JBBPKT010000064.1:15745-48257 GCA_038089395.1 Pulveroboletus frians
TCTCAGTCTATGAATTCCTTGATTGGAGCACGTCTTCTTCAGGGCATCGGCGCTGCTGGGAGACAATCCGTCGGAGTAATCATCGTTTTAGACTTGACAACCGCCGATACACGAGTTTTGTGGCTCGGCTTCTTCAATCTCGCCGCCGCTCTCGGACTGGCAGTAGGGCCAGTCTTAGGAGCGATCATTTCAGTCGACACCGATTGGAGGTGGCTATTTTGGATAACTTTGACGTTCATTGGGGTGACTCTCGCTCTCGGCTTAATAAGCCTTGGCTATCCTGTCCCGCACCGACAACAGCGCGTCGGCACCCTTGCGCAACTGCGAGAAGTAGACTACATCGGTGGTCTCCTCGCTATTGCGATATCCGGCACGATCTGCGCCGCGGTAGAGATGGGTAACGAAACGTTTCCATGGAATGTAAGTATTTCCGATCCAAGGGTTGGTCACTGATCGACCCTTTCGTCAGTCTGCACCTATAATTTCGCTCTTTGTCGTTGGGTGTTGTCTCATCCCCATGTTTGTCTACTACGAACTCAAAGTGGCTGAGCACCCCCTTATCGACATCAACTTGTTCAGGATACCGAATATTCCCTTTGGGTGTCTCATCAACTTTCTCACTGGTGCGGGGTACTATGGGTCTGTCTTCTTCCTACCCCGTTACTTTATCGACGTCAAAGGCTCCAGCTTGGTTACGTCGGGAACCCAAATGTTCGGACTGGTCCTGAGTCTGAGTGCTTCGATGGTGCTCGGTGCCAATCTCGTATCACTCACCGGTCACACACGCCTCGTAGGGGTCATCGGCGGCCTGTTGTATGCCTTAGGCAGTGGATTGATGCTTGGTGTGGGGCGTTATACGCCAGCCTCACGTACCATTGGATACTCCATACTCACTGGCACCGCGTCCGGACTTCTCTACCAAGCCTCGCTCGTGGTTGGACCCATGTCAGTCGAGCCGCATCAGGTCGCCAGTATCAGTGGTTTCTTGTCGTTTCTCCGGACGTTGGGTGGAACGTTCGCAACGGCACTTCTCACTGCTGTATTTGAGACCAGTTTCACACAATCTCTCCAAGGACGGATCCCGGCTTCGCTCGTGGACCAGGGCTTGGGGTTGGCAGACGACCACGCCCAGTACCCCCAGTACGAAAATCAGATTCTTGATGCACTCGTGAAGGCCTATCACCTCGGCACGATCCCTGCTATCTGTTTTGGCGTCATATACGCTGCCGCAGTGCTTATGCTTCGGAACCTGGACTTTACGCCCGTTTGGAAACGAAAACGGATAGCAGCGAGACTGGCCACCGAAAAGGTTTGATTTTTTTTTTTGACAACTGGAGAGAGTCCTTCATTTTTCTTTCGTTCTCTCTTTTTGACATACTTTATCTCTGGAACTAGTTTCCCCCTATCATCGTTTGCATATGTTCTTGTTGTTGGTCGACTTTCTCAATCTAGCTGTCCTTCATATGGGGCTTGCAATGGACTTCAAGCACGGCTTGCACAACCCCTTCAGCCCTCTCTTATTCTGCCTCGCATAATGCAGAACGATCTTTTTTTTTATCGTATCGGACAGCACCCATTTATGATTCACTGATTTATCAACATCGCTGTATAGTTCGCAAATTTAGCTGGCACCGCTTTTTTGGAACTTGTTCTGAGCAAGGTCCCAATTCGCATTGCGCTCCACCTTGATCGAAACGAACGCCTGGTCCCCATACCCCAATAAAGGTAACTCTTCGTTTAAACAAGTACCTGTCCCCGAGCGACTCATGTCATGGGTAAAGGGCTGCCCTCTTTGGAGTCCCGATTATCAAAATGCCTCCAGCAGACATCGATTTGGGGGGACGGGTGAATGCCTTCACTGCAAGGGTGCGAAAACACGGCGAGTGTCAGGGAAAATTTGCCACGTGGCGATCCTCCTCTCCAGTGCACTTGTCGAATGGCATCGCGTGTCGTTCAAGTCATCGGCAGCGGATGGCCATCGATTTTAATATGACCGGTTCGAGACGAGGGCAACGAGCACCGGACAGCGGCTACGATTGTGCGTGTAGATACCGTTGAAGTGGCCGCTGGTGAGATGAACAGAGGATCCCCACGGCCAACATTAACATTGTGCCACGAGGAAATCGGAGCAGACCGCCGTACGAGAAAAAGTCGTCCAAGAGGGGATAAGCAGTAAAAGTCCTGAGTGATCAGAACGCGGGCGGAGGGTATTCTCAAATAAAGACCGTATAGCAACGCGCCGCACCTCTACCCATCTGTGTCCCGGTTCGTGATGATATTCGTCGTAGGGTAGTGGGTACTACGTCCGACTGGTATACGCCTCGATCACCGATCGGGGCTCAGAGTACGCTCCAAGTGGCGTGTATTGGACATCAGAAAAACTGTAGTCTGGTCAGCATTTTGCGACATTATGGCGAAGAGCTGACAAAGTCTCCTCTGAGTATGCGTCCATCGAGGTGCGGCCATATCCCGAGGTCCAAAACCCTCAATCTATATTTGTATTGCGGTCCGGGGGCTGAGCCGCAATAAGGTCACTCGTTTCGGAAGCAGTAGTGACCCGAGAGTGGGGTTATTTGCAGTGACGTAATTGAGAGCGTCACGAGATCTTCGCAAAGAAGTTCTCACACTTCCCTTTCTTGAGTCCCTCGCAACGACTCTGCCCTCAACCTCAGCTCGCACTCGAGCTTCATCACAGACGTTCCTGTCCCTGCACACTTTCAGTTGTTCCTTGAACTTCCTTCAGGTCAATTTCCCCTTGCAAATAGCTCAGTTCCATGCTGGATTTTGTAGCAGAGGCAACTTGCCAGTTAAGAGATGCCTTAACCACAGTCAAAGGTTGGGACAGAGAGAGGAAGCATGATGCCAAGAGGCTAGAGCCAAGACAAACCCTAGAATTATTTGGACAATTATTGCCAAATCCATCTATTGCCCCCAGATTCAGATGCTCCCCTCCACCAGGAGTGCCTAAGCAGGAAACAGATAAGAAGTTGGTGGACAGCATTACCCTGTCTGGCAAGCTGACAATATGTACAAACTTTTTGATTACATATGTCAAGCTCTGGTACTTTCCAAAAAAGGGTTGTCTTGAACCTATGAAGCTTGCATAACCTGATACTGTATTTGAATGGTGTTCAACAGCTAGGTTCCTTATGCCATGGCTAATTGCCTCAGTTAAAGTGTCCAAGAATGCCAACACAGATCAGGAGTTGTCATTCATGGGAATGTTACAGTCATATACCTTGTTAACCAAATACTCCAAGTCTCCAAAGTCCATCCTAAACATGATTTGGCACTGTTAGCAGGGCTAATTAGAGTCAATTTGCTATTGATGAGTGGTGTTATAGGGATAGTAACACTTCTCAGCACTGTCATAAGAGTTAGGATGGATTTCAATGAGGTATGTTACAAGCAAGGGTATTGATCTTTATGAAGTATATGCTCTGACTCGTTTCCGACGCTCCAACAGTCACCGATGCAGTCGTTGGATACGTCATGCGGAAGAAGCCCGGAAACTAGTCTGCTACCAACGTTAGCGACTCAGTCCCTGTGTCACGGGTATAGGGAGCGCGGCGGTGGGCGAGATCGCAGGGAGAGGTCCAGTGGCCGTCTGAGGAATGAAAGGAGGTGTCCATACTGGATGAGGTCCAGGACCAGAACCGTAGACACCTTTGGCTGGTGGCGCTTTGAAAGGGTGGCACTCGGTGTTGAACACGTCTAGAATGAGACATTCATCATTAGCGACTAGACTGAATTCACACATAGACACACAATCGTCAAGCGAAATATTGTTGGGATCGTCGAATGTCAAGTACCTGTCAAGGGAAGAAATTTAAATTGGTCGGGCACATGATGCATCATTGAGAGGAAAAACAACACATACAGGTACTTGAGGACCTCTGCAAACCAGAAACTCTCCATATCATCAATCTTCGTAGAGTTCACATTGTTAACATCATCGATACCAGTATACGCCACCGTAGCAGGAAGGTACTTTTGGAAACTCTCAATGGCACTGGCAGCATTGTCGAGATACTTCGTGTTGCCAGTCGTCCGCCATGCGTAAAAGTTCGATTCGAGAACTTCCGGGCGCAAGATATAATCCGACGCAGTAATGTAGAATCCGTGCTCGTCGTAAAACTGGCTCTGGTCTGCTGTAGCTGAAGGTCCCCCTGTGTAGTTACCATCACTAGAAATATAGGCAAATTCCTCGGGACCAATCCCGGTGCTAGCAGGTGGTTGAGTGTACTTGTCATTGCCCAGGAAGGGAAGATAAAACTCACGCAGTGCTCGCATAAGTGTTCCAGCACGCATCGGTGAGCTTGAGACCAATGTCAAAGATCGTGGCATTGTTTAACAGCTTCCCTCCTACCACGACATAAGTTAAACAGCGATGGCGATCATTCTCAACGCACCAAGAATCCAGTTTCCGCCATAGAAACAGGCCAGATGCGACCCGACATGACGAATCAAGTGATCATCATCGTAATCTGCGAGATAAACCCAGTCATCAACAGTCGAGGTCTGCCACGCGAACGTCAGTATCGGAAGGACCAACAGGCCAAAATTGACAATTACCCTCAGGAGCTCCTTGATGGAAGTATCCGCAGCGGTGGACCATGCGTCTGCGTATGAATTGTCATCGGTGTTCGTCAGACGAGCGTACTTGATCAAGTACTCGAAGAATGAGTCACTTCCTCCACCCCATGTCTACATCTAGTGAGTAACCTGAACAGGACTGTCACGTAGTGGATCACGTACCACATAAGAACCGACAGAACCTCCAGTCGTGGGGTCAATAAACAATGCAGGCATCCCAACCAATGGTGTTGGCTGTGATCAGAACGGCATCAGAAGGTAATGATATCCAGAGAACCATTTCAAAATGTTACCATATGAATTATGTGTTGCACTGTCTTCTCAGCCAGCTGACGATATGTATCATTGTTGGTGTACAGACTGGCTCGTGAATTAGATAGGAGTATTTGCAGGGACCCTGTGCTCACCTCAGACGATTCCACTCCAAGGTAAGCTATCGATAAAGATAAATGGGTTAATTGTGTTGTTCTCGAAGTAGGTACAAAACCTACAGTACCAACAGCAGCGATGCCTGTCTGGGAGGCTCATCAGTAAGTCTGGCAATTCGGACGCCATTAAAAACTCACTATCGCGGGAATGGGCGTGTGACTAGCAAAGTCAATATCATTGTAAGGTATTGAATTGTTCTGTGATATCACCTCCACCTTAACATTTCAAGATTGAACTTTGAAACTCGCTTACCCCGACCCATGCATACGCCATTTGTTGAACGAGTTGCTCCGCTTTCTGCACCAATGTATCGTATCTGTATCCGGAGAGCTCAAACGCACTCAAGAAACCCCCAACATAACGGATCGTTGTTTCGAATAGACTGTAATGAGTCATGTCAATACCAAAATGTCGTTCTTGAGACGCACAGGACCCTTACCTAACCGTGGCGTCCGTTTGCGAGACGGTAAAGTCCACTGTCGCGATGTGATCGACCGCTTCGTCAAACCAGTCATAGAATCCCATGATCCACTATATGCATAGACATACATGAGTCTTGCCATAGCCGAAACGGGAAACGGGATGCAAACCATGGTACCCAAGGCATCTGCAATGGAAGCACCCCACCCGTTCCGAGAGTCACCATAAGACTTTGAGACGGGAAGCAGGTCATCATGACCCCAAGCATATTTCCTGTTGTGTAAATGAGAGCCATTACGAGGTGTGTTGTAGGTGAGCGAACACTGACCGATACGCTTCGTACGAGTCGACGAAGAGATCCACCACGGCCCGCTGCTGAGTAGCGGCGCCAGATGGGAGCTGCAGGTTTTCTAGTTGTACCGGCTCGCCATTGACAAGCACAGCAACAGACGCGAGGACGAACCAACGGCTGAAGGTCACCATGGCGCCTACAGATTCGAGACTCGGTCTCGAAGGAGTCTTGGTTTTTTCTACCGGCGGTCCTATAATTTGCGTCTGACATGAGTTTAGCGAGATGCCATACACCGTAAAGGGGATACATAATTATCCATTTAGTACTTAGTACGGCATGAGTTCTTGTAGAGTGGGGTTCCAATTAGGGATGGCAAGCCGAATGATGCATAGTATGTCGATAGGGAACTCGAGCCAGGATGAGTCGACCTTCGCTGCATCAGAGTACACTTCTTCCATACGATGCATCTACTAACCGGGTCACTGAGTTCGCTTGACTAGTCGGCTTAACTATTTCCTTTTTGGTGATAACGTCAGACTCATTGGCTTGGTTGTCTCATCACATTACAGTCCGAGATGAGATGGCGACAGTACGCACTTCAGATCCCTTGAATGGTGAGTACGTTGGGTCTTGTGCGGCTCACGAGTCCACCTGTATTCATGTCAGGATTGCTGGAAATCGCGATGTGAACTCCAACCACATACGATGATTGCTAGAAGAGAGAGGAGTTACTCGGAGTGATACGACACGACAAGGCAAGAAACACTCAGAGTGCATGGACCGTACACATCGCGAGGTCTCAGGCAAAGGTAGACATGAGCCTAGTCGAGAAAGATGAATGGTGCCAGTACTAAAGCGGCTCCATGGTTTACAGTAATATGTGCTACATGTCCTATCTGCGCGAATTTTGTGCGCGCGCACGTGCTAGAACGGCCCACACCAGACCAGAGATATCGTTCGCTTGCACATGCGCGTCAATCACATCCCCCGCCTCAAACTCAACCCCACCCAAGGTGACATCGGCAGAGACCAGCTGTCGTGTGTTCGGAATGAAGAGTAGTGTCAACACTAGGTCATCCGGCTCAAGAGACGCCGACCCTGGTGGTGGATCGATCGAATACGTCAATCGCAGCTCATTTTCAGATTCGACCTGGGTGGACTTGACGGAGAGCAACGAGCGATGCATCGATAATGAAGACGCAAACCTGTGATCCGGATCAGAGGTGACATCAAGAAGCGTTCGTTCGCAACCATACCAGTCGTAGAGTCCCCCGATCCTCGGGTCTTCTTCCTCCCCAACCACTTTCTCCACAAGGCTGAGCTCAGTGAGTCTCTCCTTTTCGATGCTTCTCAACTGCTCCAGCTCTGCCATCTCGCTCTTTATCTGCTCTTTCCTCTGGTTTATCCGGCTATTCAGTCCTTGTAGTTCGTCCTCTAAATTCTGCATTTGCTCCACCTGTCCATCTAGCGTGGAGGTTGCAGATGCGATCGTCAAACGAGGGTAGGGGTGAGCCTGACGGAGGCGTGTCAGCGCAAGTCGTGCATCAAGTATCTGAGCAGAGAGTGTCGTTGCAAGATTGGTCAACGAACGTGCTTTCAGATAGTCTGCTCGGTAGATCGTCAGCAGTCATACCACGCGTAAACACTGACCCAATGTACTGACCTTCTTCCACGAGTGGTGCCAACGTACGTACGTCCTCTTGTCGCTCTGCAAGCCTTCCCTTGGCCTCTTTCAGTAAGCTTTTTTTCTCTTCATTGCGCAGTCGGAGTTCTTCGTTGAGAGAGGCAGTTATGAGTGGTGCATCGTCGGACACGATCGTCTTGACGTATTTATCTTTGGCTTTCTGTTCAAGATATTGAAATTTGAGTTGGCGGAGGAACGACTAGCGGGTCTTTAACCGTCAGCAGATCGCCTTCTGAAACAAAAACTGAGCACAGACAGTTTGAGCGGCGACATCACTAGCCACTACAGCGGGATCACTGAGGCCGTCCTCACCAGCGGGAAAGTCTTCAAGACTTTCGAATCGATGGGCTTTCAACTGTGTGCGAGAATTGAGAATGTACAGATTGACATTGTCGAGGGTCGCTTGAAGTTGTTTCGACGCGTCCGAGGTGGACATCGAGTCAACTCAACTTGAATGGCGGTAGATGTCGCGGGGCGCGTCCAGTCACGTGCGAACAAAGGATTGGTAGTCACGCTAGTCTCGGACGAATCAAGGGTCCTTATGCACACTTGTCATTTACGATTCGTCCTAGCCACTGTCCCCCAAGTACAGTAGGAATGATGTATGACATACATCGCGAGATGGGAAGAAGCGACCAGGACAACACTGGGTGATGGTGATAAAACAGTAAACGGATCGCCATCTACCCCGAGCTCGAATGTTGTGAGCTTGCGAGGACCTGCGCACTCCCGGCGACATGTCGTGCCTCGTATGTGTCACACTGAAAAGAAATACAGCCAAGGGGACGTTCAACGACCCGAGTCAAGCTTGAAAGAAGGTCACAGCGTACCCTTTTCATGATCAACTTGTACTTGAGAACGGTCTCTCCCCTTCGGACGCGGACGGTGGGTCGCGCAACGGGTTCTCTTGTCGAGCCTGCTCAAGCAGATCCCCAAGGCCTCTCTCTCGCACGGCTTTCTGAAAGTAGGGCAGCATCAACCGACGTACATCGGAAAATAGACCGATCCTGACACGGACAGGACCTTTCGACAGGTCCCCGCAACCACACGCGGGAGGAAGGAAAGGCACACACTCACCTGCACGCACTCTTTGTATTGAGCCCAGAAGACCCCACATTTCTCCTCGAATTCCTCTGCCTTCCTCCTGGCGTATTCGTTCCGCTGGCCCAGGGGAATGCCTTTCGAATGCGCAATGGCGGGCTCAAGGTATCCTTCGAACCATGTATTAAAGCACGCGTCGTACGCGTGCTTGAGGGGCGTGCATTCAGGTGACAGTGAGTGTGCCATCCGTGCTGGAAGTTGAGACGGTGGGGGCGACGACGACTCAGCTGGCTTACATCAGAGGGGGTATTGCCCATTAATGACATAGTAAATACGAGGGCTAACTACACGTCGCTCCACCACGGACTCAACGACCTCTCGGGTACGGATGAAATCGACCCTTTTTTCGGTCCCCACCTCTCTCTTGGGGGAAACGAGTGAGTTGCAGCGGAGGCGCCTTGGAGGACGTAAAGGCAATCTGTGAACGCTTCGATTGTGCTGCTGATGCTTGTTCTGAGCGCGCCTTTTGTAGCTCGGCTTTGAGGTACATATTTCCCCAGAAAGAGAGCCATCGATGGGCACAACCACATACAAGGGGCGGCGACAGGCATGAACATAAGTCGAACAAGACTACAAGACACTTCATACCGATTTGATCAGCAAACCATCCAGCTTCTACGTCATTTGGATCCCATATACTGGTCGGAAAATTCGTCGTTCGTTCATCAACGTCAACAAAGTCGACCAGTGTAGCATAGAGGTGAGGGTTCCGGAATGATCGGTTCGACATGAGAGAATCGTTGAAATGCCTAGGATTCATGGGATCGCGTTTCAACGCAAGAAACTGGGCTACTTTCGCCTTGGCGGACATAAGTGACGGGATGGAACGGCAAGAAAGGGTTATCATGCCTCGATGACCGGATCACACGGTGCCGTAGATGCGGCGGGTATTCCCCAGTCCACTACACCTGATATCGATGGCGGTCTCAAGATGTCGCGAATCTTCGTTAGTGTATGATCTTCGGAGGTACTCGAGGTAGAGGGTAGGTCCTCCGGGGATTCTTCGGGCGTGAGAGGTGGCGCGTCTGATTGCGATTGTTCCGTTACAATGTCATCAGACAGGTGTGCTCGCGGGTGGCTTCTCGTTTGTGTTGGTCGACGAATGATAACTTGGGACTTGGGAAACAGTCGGGCTGGGTGGGAAGACTCGGAACGTGCCTATGTTGAACTGCGTAAAACGTACCGTCTGAGGATGAAGCAGATAGACTCGAATTTAGTGGCTTCTCCTATTCCCAAATAGAAACACAGCCAACAACGAGGGAAACGATTGAACAAAACCCGGCAGGGAGACTCTTACATGGTTGTCGACCAGGCTGATAGCAGCAGGCCTGGAGGTGGAAGAAACGGTGGCCTCCGAGTCACTCTGGGAGTCATCGCTATATGCGACAAGACCTGAAAGTGTGTAAGACGTCGCCCACGACGTTCACAGGGTGTTGCTCACCGTGCATGACAGCGTACACGAAGGTTTTCTGCCGAGAATTGAAACTCCGCGCGATCGTGGGCAAGAGAGATGCCGTGTTGCCGAGACACCACTCTCGAATGCGCCTCCAGCAGTTCCTCGTCTGTCTGGTGGCTTGGACGGTCGGCAGCTTGGCTGCGAGCGACCAGGTCCTCACCGAATTTTATGGCCGAGATCCATCCAGCTCCGGACACACCAATAATTGGGCCGTCCTGGTCTGCGCCTCCCGATATTGGTTCAACTACAGGGTATGTCGTGGTAGGACGCAGTAAGTCACTGATGCCAATGTCCCTCAGCATATGGCAAATGCCCTAGGAATGTAATTATACCCAACATGCTGTTCCCCGTCGTGGTATAGACCGTCACACTTAGGTATCGCACCGTCAAGCGCCTTGGTATCCCCGACTCGAATATTATCCTTATGCTCGCCGATGATGTCGCATGTAATGCGCGTAACAAATTCCCCGGGAGCGTGTACGCGAAGGCAGGGCGTCACCTGGACCTCTACGGTGATAACATCGAGGTAGATTATCGTGGCTACGAAGTGACAGTGGAGAACTTTATTCGTCTACTTACAGGTGTGTCCAAGTAAAAAACATTCTCTCGTGTACAAACCCTCTACACAGGACGTGTCGATCCATCTGTACCGCGCTCGAAACGACTACTCACGGACGACCGCTCGAATATTTTCGTCTACATGACCGGACATGGTGGAAATGAATTCCTCAAGTTTCAGGACAACGAAGAGATCAGCGCGTTCGATGTCGCTGACGCCTTTGAACAAATGTGGCAGAAGAAGCGGTAAGAGACCAGATGCATATGTGGTTTGTCTCACGGGCTAAATCAGTAAATTCTAGTTACAATGAAATATTGTTCATGATCGATACCTGCCAAGCAAATACCATGTATTCGCAAATTTACTCACCGAATATCCTGGCAACAGGGTCGTCAGAGATAGAAGAAAACTCTTATTCGGTATGTCTTCGTTCGACTGGTTGATCCCTGAGTCTTACCACAAGTAGCACGAAAATGACAACGACATTGGTGTATCCGTCATCGACAGCTACACCCACTTCGTACTTGAGTATATGGAAGCCATCAATAAGACCAGTCAGGTGTCCGTTCAAGAGTTGGTATGCACTCACTTTGATGCCACCCTCACACGCTCATATTTCAAAGTTCTCGTCCTACGATCCCGCCGTGATTCGTTCACATGCCGGTGTGCGCTCAGATTTGTTTCGACGGCCACTGGATAAGACCCGTATCACGGACTTTTTCGGAGGTGTTGCTCAGGCCGAAGTGTTTCCTCCTGCCCAGGACGTTGCGCCGACCGTCTTCTCGGAAAACATACGACCACCGAAAACGTTACAGCGCGCAGCGGTTCCTCCCGAACATGACCCTCTTTCCCCGCAACACCCCGACCGTCGCGATGGAGGAAGGGATAACGCTATTCTAACGCTGCTAGGGAGCGAGAACGAAGTTTGGGATACGAGATGGAAAGACATTAGGAAATGGATGTCTATCTTGTTAGTAGTATCCCTAGTGACTTGGGTATCATTTGCAAGATAGACCTTGGTAATTTCACGATTCCACGAACGTTCCGCGGGTGTCAAGTCCCAGTCTTGCATTCGAACCCACTCTTTTTAATGTCAGGCCGAGCACACAGACCTATTTACAATATATATACACGTGGATGGTGACAGATGCTGGAAAACTGTTGTATGGACATGCAGAACGGGAGGAACGTAGTAGAACAACGTTTTGAAAGGCCACATTGCACAAGTGGCGGCGCTCAAGGGAGCATGGTAGCATTGCCCTCTCTCAATTCCTGGTCTTCTTCAGCATTCCACTTCCGGTCAGGGTCGTACAGTGTCCCATCCTCGGACATGCACCACTCGATCACTGCACAAGGAGGCCACAGACCTTCAGGCTCGTCACCGGCATCCTGAAAGAGCAGCGCAACAACGCCGTGCGCAGGAACGTCGTGTGCTGTAAAGTTTCTCACTGCGGTACCATTGTCAGTGTGTGTCCAGAGATCCTGGATGCCAAGATGAGCGCCGGCACCGACGAACAGGCCGAGGCTTAGAGCGTACCCGGACGGAGTACCGCCTTCCAGCTCGAATCCAGGGAGATTCCGTTAAATTAAAGAACATGGTCGCAGGTTCGTCCAGAGTATTGATCTATTCTGCCTCAGTAGTGTAAAAGACAAATGAGGACCAAACCACTTGCCAACATGAAGACCGTGCCGTTCTGACTTTCGCCACTCCAGTATTGTGCAGGGTGGGTTTCATTACTTACATAGTCCGACTGAAAATCATTCCAGATCCGCAGGCAAGTGTATGCAGGTATATATTTGCTTACATTGATGCCCCACCGGAAGGGCGAAACGCTCGTACCCACGACAGGATCTTGGTTGATAGCGATGACTTCCGGGTTGGTGAGGATCTCTAGAGCGTCCTTGCTCGCCGACTCCAACTAAATAGAAACAATGCCTTCTGTTTGTTTGTGAACTCGCGAGAAAGCACGTACGTCGAGACCGAGGAAGAGGGGGGATTTCATGAGAGCCCAAGCAGTGAAATGTGTCTTCATTTCCTCATATGTCAGGTCCCCGTTTCCACTTATGGTTGACATAAAACATGTGCCATAAAGTATCAGATATGAATATGTCACTCACATTTCCAGCTAGGAAAGTGTGAGACTGAGTTCAGTGATAGAAGTAAAGCTACTTGCCATGTCCATGTCATTGTGACCGTAAAAATCGGTAGCCCAGGTATAAAAAGAATTTCTGGGGGGGTCTCAGACGACCAAAGCAGAGGGGGAGATAGCATTACTAACTGGTTGATGAGGCTTGCAATCGACGACCAAGATGCCGCTAAGAGACTTCGTCAGGGACCAACTGCATTACGCTAGAAATAGCATACAAATATCACTTGTTGACTGACATGCAAAGTTTATAAGTAATCAATGCAACAATAACATTAGATCACCTACCCGCCAACTCTGACCGTACTTCCTGGCCCACACCCAGCCTTGTTGCTAATTGGGATATGAGTATGAGGACACTAACTTGAACAGGGCACATACCCTTCCCCACTGACACATCGACAAGAATAAAGGTGGTTTTCCAGAAGACTTGGCGAGATCCTTGATAGCATCCGCCATACGTTCGTATCCTGCATGACAGTCTTTGGTTCAATGCTTAAATAATCAGGACCGAAGCTCACGGCCCATGATATTCTCCCTCGTAATGTTGTCAAATGGTACAGCGCAGTTATCATACCTGCAGGAATGGATGTCAGGGCCACAGCTTCGTCAAAGGCCAGTCGTACGCACTTGAGATAATCGAAGCCCCAGTCTTGGAACAGTTTCGCATCCCTATGAAGAGGTTGAATGATTCATTGGCTGAATAACCGGACAAAGCCAAAGCGTACCTCGCCTCGTTCTGATATGACCCGGGGTATAACTGACAAGTAAACCATCCTGCGTCACTGTACTATTGCCACGCGTGAGAGATGAAAGAGGTGAGGAGAATCAGATCTTACAATCCCTGCTTTGCTATGAATCTCGACATAAGCACTATACATGAACGAGAGGGTCGACGGACTTACAAGCCCATTTCATGGATCTGGTCTGTCAACGCATTCATTCCTGAAGGGAACCTGGCCTTGTCTGAAACCAGGTCACATATCCATCAATACACTACATAAAAAACAGCGCACTCGCGACGATATCTCCAGCGGGACTTCGTTTTTTCTCCGAGTAGCAATCATCGACGTTGATATGATTATAACCCGCATCCTAGGTTTCTGGATGTGAGTACTCACAACGTTACTGTTACTCAGTGGTGTTTGAAACGAACCTCAAGGCCGAGAGATTTCACCAGTTTAGCCGTCTTGATGATGAGCGACTCGTTGATTGCACACTACCAGAGCAAACGTGAAGTTCCGCCAAGCAGTTAAACGAGTAAACGACCACTCACATAGTATGCATTCCAAGCTAATAGTTTGGCCTGAGCATTCTGCGACTAGCACGATGTAATGACTTACTGTTGTACCCCATGACTATAGAGGCGTCGTCAGACACGTTCATCGCATGGCTTTCGCGCTCACCTGGAAGCTTCCCGATTCTCTGAATGTCACCCGCGGGATGGCCATACTTGTCATGATAGAAGAGGGTCGACAATCCCAAGACAACGGCAAGAGTGAATACAACAGCACCCCAGAACGAAGCTTTTGACTTTTTCCGTCCTCGTGTCGGCTGCGCCCGCGTTGCACCTTCGTGGTATCAAGTTATGGATCAACTTGCTGCAATACCGACAGAGTCCTCTCGGGCCGTAGCACCTGCGAGGACCCAGATTCCGAGAAAGTCCCACTCACTAAGCAAAGGCGTGCTGGACGTAGGCGGGGACTGTTTAGAAGGTCCTGGGTCCATCGTGGGACGTGTTCACTGGGGAATCGTTCTTTGTCATTATACGGAAGCCCTCTATAAGGGTATGTAATACACACGGTAGGACGGCTCCTACTAGGAACCAATGGCAGCGGGATTAGCGGGACAATGATCACCGTATGCCAAAATGAAAGTCCGACACCCAGCAGATTGAAGCTCCGCTACGGCAAGCCACGGCTTTACGGCTGCATCGCCTTTCAGGAGATTCAAACCCAAGGCTCCCACTATCTACAGCTCCCTTTATTGGTCGTACGCTGCAAACGATAGCATTTAGCTGCGTGTTTACATACGAGTCGCCCAATCTCGCGAGCATGAGGAAGCACTTCGGTTTGCTTAGCCAAAACTCGGCGAGATGGGCTCCCGTATCCCAAATTGGCTTCCCTGGACACCATACATCTTCCTTTGCTTCGTGAACCAGGAAAGTGGTTCGCGAAAGGACCAAGGTCAATCTCGAACAATCTTTTTGTGCTTGCGTCGCCGGGTCCAGTGTCGCCGACGTTTGCAAGAGTTGTCACACTTGTTCCTCACGTGCTGTTCAAACGGCTCGCGAATCGCGCTCACGTTGGGATTTAATCAACACGCGATCATTCACCTGGGCCTTCATTCAGTGTATGTTATACGAAACGGGTGAATGAACCCGATTTCGATCGCTGACTGGCAGCGTTCAGAACATTTGATGAGGAGTGCTATGTCACCCGCGATTGATTGCCGCGTTTACGCTCCGCCGCTTCGTCTGCATCATGGCCTCTGATGGATCGTCGCGGCTGAAGCTGAGTCTATTCTGGTGTGTACCGTCCTCCCTGCGCTGAAGAGCGCCTTGCGATCAAAGATGGAGCCCGGGTTGGAGCTCTCGGTGTTGTTGCACATGCCATACTCGAATGTGAGCGCACCGCCTCCCTCAGGGAGATGCGGTCGTTGTCGCAAGTGGTGACGACGAAGCCAGCTTCTCCACCAACATCCACCATGTCCAGATTGGTTGATGGGCGAAGATATTGCAAACGACGACGCAAAGGGTACTTGCTAAGCAAGAGTTGGTGGAGATATTCGTGCCGCTCGTGGCGCACTGCATCTTTTTGAAGACGTCGCCTGATTGTTTGCTCGTGGCAGAGACGATCAATACATTGGTCCGGATCGCAAAGCAGCCCCGATCGACGCGTTACAGCCTGGTTCGGGAGCATGTTCGGAGTCCCTAGGACAAAGCCATCTGCGCGCACGTTCATCAATATATCAAATGAACCAAGGCATATCAGCTGGACACGAGAGTTGATTACTACAGAACAAATGTGGGAACAGCCGTAAAGTATGGTAGGCGACAGTAGTCGAGATGTGTTTGATGTTTGAACTGGATACAAGAATTCAGTCTGCCCAAAGCATCATTGCCTAGTAATATCTGGTTCCATTCTCAGCTGTGCATTGTGTTGCCGCCTCACCAGCGCAGGGTGGCCACAGACCCGCAGGTTCGTCACCAGCATCCTGGAACAAAAGAGCAACAACCCCATGAGGAACGACACTAGTTGCAGTATAATTGCGAACGGCAGTGCCGTTATCGGTGTGTGTCCAAAGATCCTAGAGTGAGGATTCAACCGGGAATCACCAGCAACGGGATCCAACTACTAGTACATACCCTGACTGCATACTGCCGGCCAGCGCGGATCCACGGGGATTCAGTCAGGTTAAAGAAAAGGTCAGCGGGTTCATCAAGAGTGTTGATCTAACGAAGATAGCGATAGTCAGCTGAACTGCATCGCCCGTAGGACCATGCGCTCACAAGCATGAAGACTGTTCCATTTTGACTTGGACCGCTCCAGAATTGGGCAGGGAACGAAGAGTTGTATGTCCAATCAGACTACCACAGTGCATAAGAACGTGCCTAAGCCACGTGGAGAGCAACCTACATTAATGCCCCAGCGGAAGGGTGAAATACTTGTGCCGTACACTGGGTCTTGATTGATGGCGATGATTTCGGTGTTCTTAAGGATGCCAAGCATATCTGGATTGATGGTTGCGAGCTAAGACACCAATTCAATAGAGTGCATTTGAGGCTATGTATATATAACTCACATTGGTACCAATCAATAGAGGGGCTTTCATGAGCGCCCAGGCCGTGAAATGTGTCTTGGCTTCATCATATGTGAGGTCTCCGTTGCCTATTTCAAGCTGATTTAGTGTAGGCGAATCGTGTCAACAGTAATTAATAGGGGATGGGTACCATATCGGGATCGTTACGCCCATAAAAGTCCGTGGCTTGTGTGATGAAAGAAGCGCTAACAAGTTGATCAACGTCAATTTCCCACCAGTTATACAACAGAAAAGCTTACGCATTGATAATCGTGGCAATGGAGTCCCACCAAGGCCCGATATCGTTGTCAACCTGATCAAATCAAGACATTATTATGATGTCCATCCAGCTCGAGTTAGCACCCACTCTCCAACTATGGGCTATGGAGGCACCCCATCTACAGTAGCAAGGTCAACTTGCGGATGTTGAAAGGCTTAGTTTGGACCTACAACCAAACCTGACTCTGAGGACCACATATAAGCGAAATGCTGATGCTACAGGTTCACACATATTTTACATACCCATCCCCATTCACACAGGCTGAAGGTGAATGTAGTCCCAGTTTGCTTAGCAACAGTAGCCAATGCGTCTGCCATCCGTTGATACTCTGTCATGTTGTGATGAGATGGTAGATGGCACAATTGGACAGTGCACTCACTGCCGACCATACCCTCCCGGATCACATCATCGAAAGGAACTAGAAAAGTGTCAGCGCTACGGCAATTGGGCCGTGCAGTGTTTGCACAATCACTGACTAGCACAGTTATCATATCTGGAAAGGATCAATGGTGTTTCGGGAACGACAAACGTGTAACAGCACCCACTTCAAGAAGTCGAAGCCCCAAGATTGGAAGGTGAAAGCATCTTGTTCCTCGTGCATGAAAGAACCAGGGTACCCCTGGCACGTGAACCAGCCGGAATCAGAATACTAGATAGAAAGTACTTAACGCGATGTCGTGACTTTGTCAGGCAACTTACAATCCCAGCACGACTACAATGCATACGATGAGAATTTCAATCTAGAATTTCTACTGTTGCACTCACAAGCCCATCGAGTGCAGTTGGTCGGTAAGATTGTTCATGCTTGGGAATCGAGTAGGATCTAATACCATCAGGTTCATAAACATTGTCGTGATGTAGTAAATTTACACTAACCAGAAAGGACTTCACCTGTGGAGCTGCGACTCTTGCTCGCCCAGCAGTCGTCCAAATTGACATGATTGTAGCCAACGTCCTTCCAGGACTGTAAGTAAGTCTGAAGCCAATGGGCCCAGGCTACCTCACCAAAAGGCCATAATCTTTCATGTACTGAGCAGTTTGGATTATAAGGGTCTCGTTCACATCACACTGATTTGGCATAAATCGAGATGAGGTGATACGTAGCCACCACGCATAACTCACCTGAAACACATTCCAGGCTGGCTTGGTCAGGCCCGTCAGCGGCTACAACCAGACTATCACCTACCATTATAGCCCATCACTTGGGTAGCGGTCAGCCCCACTGCAAAGTCATGACCAGGGTTAATCGGCATACCTGGGAGCTTTCCAACGCCATTCTGCAGTGCCGCAACAGATGATGCGGTAGAGATAATACTAGCGACACTCCCCAGAGTCTTGAAAGAGGGATACATCTCGCTTCGAGAAACGAAAGGACTAGTTCGGTACGCGTGGCCTCCACCCCCCTCACGCTTTTAAACCCCAGAGCGAATGACAACGTAATCAACGTTAGAACCTGCGGTACACGCTCGTTACTGACGGAGAAGCGCACTTAATGAAACACCAGTATATTTGGACAACTGCTGAAGCCTCATTGCTTGACAGAGCAACTTTGGTGGAGTCTAGGGGCTGAACTGTGGCACGATGAATCCGGACATGCGAGCTCCACGACGACCAATCGACAATGATGGGTGGCCCTGCCGAGGTCCTCTAAGCTAACCATACCTTAAGGAGACTGATTATATAAGAGCAAGTCAGCACCAACCTGCTCGACCATCCTCCAATAGGTCCGGGCTATTCCCACTCCCGTCCCCTTGTTCTCCGGAGGGTGACTGAGACGTGCAGGTGAAACAGCATCGGCACATATAACCAGAAGTGACTTACAATATGAGTGTTTGAGGGAGTGGAGGTGGGCCGCAAATCGATCAGATGATCTTGAAGGCACCATTTGCATTGAGAAAAAGCAAGAGTGGGTACATCAATGATACAGTCAGCTCAACGACGAGCTGCTGTATACCTATGCGCCCACAATTGCCAAGGGCACATTCAAGTTCAGCATGTAGGAACTTGAATAGGCCGGGGCTTGATCAAACAAGTCCAAATACGATCTGTGGCAACGAGGCGTCGCGTGCAGCATATCACTCGACTATCGCCATCATGAAGCTCGTCAGGTAAATGTCTCTCTTTTCATATGCAACCTCGAGCTTTGACCTGACCTTAGAACTAACCTTTCCATTTTGCTCTTGGAAAAAGCACGTCGCTGATGCCCTTTATCACATCAGGTTCTTGATGAAATTGAACAACGAAACCGTCTCCATCGAACTCAAGAATGGGTCGGTCATTCACGGGACCATCACTGGTATGTTTTATCGTTGGCATTACACCCACATGTGTCATGTTAACTTCTCCGGAATAGGCGTTGACATGCAAATGAATACACATCTCAAAACCGTCAAGATGACGATGCGTAACCGCGATCCCGTTTCCCTCGACTCCCTTTCCATCCGTGGAAATAACATTCGCTACTTCATACTTCCTGATGCGCTTCCTTTGGATACTCTACTTGTCGACGATGCACCAAAACCAAAGGGAAGGAAAAAGGAGGACACTCGCGGGCGGGGCCGTGGAAGAGGAGTGATGGAGCGGGGACGCGGACGGGGTAGGGGCCGTGGACGGGGGCGAGGGTTCTAATCAACCCCCGCTCTTGCGCTGCAAGATTCAAAAGAATGTTATGGAGATGCCTGTTACGCCTTGCACGCTCTCCGATTGTTAATACCTGTCAAAACATTTCTTCCAGGCTATGGAAGGCTTGACTTGTATTTTTGCTGTCGTCCGCTATTCAACACCCTACACTTGGCCCGACTTCGTGTTGTCCACGAAGTGGCTGTGCTTCCTGTTCTTGATGTTGTTCAAGAGGTTCGCGTCAACGTCGATAGGACTACCTCTGACTATTCGCCAAATTTTGGCATTGAGGCAGGACCCTGCTAGCAAAGTACACGTCCACGGCTGGGTCAAATCCGTCAGGCGGCAGAAAAACGTCACCTTCGCGGTCGTCAATGATGGCAGCTGCACTTCGGGGCTCCAGACAGTCTTGAGCAGTAACTTGGGCGCAAATTTTCATGGGTACGCCTATCACCCGTGATACCAGTCGATGACGCATCTCCGTTCGTTCTTGACGCGTACAAATCTTTCAGTCTGACCAACGGCGCGAGCGTGCGCATGACAGGATCCATCGTAGCCAGTCCAGGGGCTGGTCAAGCACAGGAACTACAAGTGGACTCGCTAGAGATTCTCGGCGAGTGCAATCCGGACGTCAGTCTTCAGCGTTCGACCCTGGACTCTCCCTTATGCTCGTCCCTAGGTATACCCTATCCAGAAGCAAGCCCTCACGCTGGAGTACCTCCGAGACCATGCCCACTTGCGTCCCCGGACAGATGCCAATGCAGCTATGCTTCGTCTTCGTAGTGCGCTTGTCAAATCCCTTCATGCCTTCTTCGGGGTACGTCCCGCACCGGAGCAAAAAGACCCTCTGCTCACCTCGCACAGAAACTCGATTTTTGCTACGCACACACTCCTATCCTCACTTCCAGCGACTGCGAAGGCGCTGGGGAGACCTTCCGCGTCACACCGTCATCTGCGTCTCCATCTCCGTCCACATCTGCATTTCCGTCTCCATTCCAAGACACAACCACATCAGAATCCACATCGCTAAATCCTCATGCCGAGTTTTTCTCCAAACCGGCATATTTGACGGTATCCTCTCAACTCCACCTTGAAGCACTCACGTCATCTCTCGCTCGCGTATACACACTCTCACCGTGCTTTCGTGCCGAGCGGTCACAAACAAACCGACATCTTGCCGAGTTTTGGATGCTTGAGGCGGAGTGGGCGTGGACGGACGAGATCGAGAGTGTATGTGGGTTTGTCGAAGCCTGCGTCAAGGATGCGTTGGGTTCTGGGCAGGATGAGCGCGCGTTGCTCCTAAAAGGGGTCGCTGGGCAAGAGGAAAAGGCCAAGAACCTAGAAACTGCCGCATCGCCCAAACCATGGGTGCGAATGACCTACACCGAGGCGATTTCAGAGCTCGCAAAGTATCACGCATCTGCCGCATCGCGGGCCCAGCCGTTCGCATTCGAGCCAATGTGGGGTCACGGACTGCAGAGTGAGCATGAGAAATGGCTTAGTGAGGTGCTCGTGAAGGGGCCAGTGTTTGTCACGGACTATCCGGCTGCTTTGAAGCCATTTTACATGCGGATGAACGACGACGGAAGAACGGTCGCGTGCTTCGACCTTTTGGTACCGTTCGTTGGGGAGTTGGTCGGTGGGTCACTGAGAGAGGAAAGGCTGGAGCCGCTTCAGCAACGTATGACTTCTCATGGGCTGGATCCCGCAGGAGAGGAATATGGCTGGTACGTAGACCTCAGAAGATACGGAAGCACACCCCATGGTGGTTTCGGGCTGGGCTTGGAACGACTCGTCAGTTGGATGGGTGGCATCGAAAACGTACGTGAGTGCATAGCAATGCCGAGGTGGGCCAAGAGGATGCTCCTCTAGTTTACACATACCTAGTCGATACTGAGTGTTCAGCCTTGTTGGCTATTCAAGCACACGAATCCACCATTCATCAAGCTTGGGAGCTTGAGAGCTTGGAGTGGCCTGCCGCGTTGTTGGTAGGAGCGGTGTGACTTATGATTTGGAGGGACAATGCACGGGTTGCGTTCAAGGAGACTTTGAATCATATTATCATTGAGCTGGCCTCGCTGCGGTGCATATGTGTGGCGGATGAAAATAAGAGTGCAGTAGAAAACGTGTACGGTATAGTGAAGGACAGTAAAGCACGGTGCAACGAAAGAGTATCGATGTGTTGTTGCATCACGGTACGTCTTACAGCAGTTTCAACCAGTCTGTCGGGTAATAAATTAATGAAAGTGGACCATTCTTACTTGTCGATCGCAGCTGCGGAGGTACGCAGTCCAACAGCCAGTATTGATCCATACTCACCACCGCATGATCTGACTCCAGTCTTATCAGACGAAAGAACATACAGCCTTTGGTTGGCAATGCAAACTACATAACAAAGAGATTAGAAGGCGGGTTCCTCATATGTGTCGGCTTGGTAAGCGGGCTCTTGGCCATAAGCAGGTTCCTCCGCTGCAGGTGGAGCAGGGACAACGCCAGGATCTCTTGACTCCGATGACGGCTCAGAGACGATCTTGTCAACCGGGGGTTCAAAGACATGAACGAAATCGGGGAGAGGTTTCTTGGGGCCCGTGTGGCCTTCAGGATCGGAGCCCTTCATACTGAGCGGGGGGTCAGGCATGCTCCACAACGTGCGCAGCATCGAACCCACATTTTAACTTTGATACCAAGTACGCCTTGCTTCAGCAGTACGTGGCGTACAGCGTAATCAACAAAGTCACGAGCGGGTTGACCGGAATGGATCATGAACCCGTCAGTAAATTTCATGGACTTGGCACGAGCGGCACGAAGTTTGCCAGAGACGACAACTTCGCAACCCTTTGCACCGGACTCCATAACGAAACGAAGGACACCATAACAAGCTCTACGGCTCAGTTTAGATGGAAATAACTGAGGAATGTCATGGACCTACCTCCGAACAGCAAGACCGCCGAGCAGCTTGTATCGCAAACTCTCGCACTGAGCCACTGCAGAGAGCCCACGGTGTTGGACTTTTTCGGCATATAACTCGAGCGAGTTTTCGGGAAACTTGAAACGCTTTTGAACGAGAGCGGTCAACTCGCGGATGCGGCGGGCCTTCTCCCCAAGGACTTCCTGCGTGTGAGTAGCGCGGATGATAATCTAGCAAGCATACGTGAACACTTTGGAGATGGAATGGATGATACAAGTACTTCAGTGCGCGCATGGGTAACGCGGACATCGCAACCAGAGTAACCTTCCTCGGCGAGTTCACGGGTGAAGAATTCGTTGAGTTCGGCGCGGAAAACACCGTCTGCGACAAACTTTCGCTTTTTACTGATTTGACCGGACATCGTGGAGAGGCGGCGAGTCTGTGGACGAGTAAGATAAGTCAGACATCATCTGAATCTATGGGCCGCCATCCATTCGATGAATCATGTCTCTCAAGATAGAGCATAGCCCCAACATCAAGTACACATGTGAACCCACCGAGGAGAAGACACGAACCTTGCGGAATGTATGTCGTTGACGCCGGGGGTGGTGTTGTGCTCGACCCCGTCGATATGCACACCCGAGGCTGATCTGACTTTGAGCTCCGCTCTAATCGATTACCTTTTTCGATTCCACCCCTGAGATGGTCACAATCATTGCTCTACCCATCAACAGACATGGTCATATGGCACTTCACCAGGTATGCTTCTCCATCTGGCAGGTTCTACCATCAATCACAGTCATTCAGTCTGGAGTTTAAAAGTGTGAGGGCCCCTGAGTGAGCAGAAGGTCAAAGTGAAAATGTCAAGCTTATAGTAAGTATTCCAATGAGATATGAGTGTAGGAATGCATGGACAAAGTGGCATAGCACTTGTCTCTGCTCGTGCCAACATCTTCACTTCAAGTTATAACCCCACATTCTGAGTTTACCATGGGACATGCATGCTCTGATGGGTGGCAAGTAGGAGGTGTTATGGCAAGTTGATTGCTTTCACTCCGGGCCGCCACCGCCGCTCCGACAATCCCCGCGCCACGAGATATGCGGGTCTCCTCCTACCGGACAAGTCGTTGAGCACCACCTGCGGGTTGCCATGTCTCGAAAGATCACCCGTTTTCAAACGCATGGTACGACCTGTACTCTAATTCATGAGATCGTCCTCATTCCGATGATCACGACGGTGGGCAGATGTTCGTTTTCCGACGTCACTCTCAGGAGATGGGACGGATGCGATGTGAGTCCGTCTCACAAAACGCCGCCCGTAGTGGTTGCTGAGTCCGGTGGTTCAGGAATACCGAGTGTGACTACTCGTCTGCCTATATCTCTATCTTCACGGATGGTGAATCCCCGCTGGTTGGACACGGCATGACGTTTACCATCGGTCGCGGGAACGAAATTGTCAGTCCTGGCCTCGTTTGCCTCATTTGAGGGACGCCTCATGTCATCCTAGGTCTGTCAAGCAATCGCAGTCCTCGCAACCAAACTCATCGGTCGTGATCCAGAGGACCTCTTCAAGAGTATGGGAAAGACTTTGGATTGGTTGTCTTCCGATTCACAGTTGAGATGGTGGGTGCTAAAGTATTTTGGAAATCGGATGTGGCGCTGGTTACGGGGCCGTGATGGGCTGACGTGCATCCGAATAGGATCGGGCCCGAGAAGGGTGTCATCCACATCGCCGCGGCGGCCGTGAATAATGCGCTATGGGATATGTTCGCCCGCGCCCGAGGAAAACCTCTCTGGAAACTTGTGGTAGACATGACACCGGTGAGACCTGTCCTCTTGCCGCGACCCGTCTTACGAGAACAGCCGCTCTGGAATCTGATTCCCTCAGGAAGAGTTCGTAGACGCTACCACATTTCGCTATATTACAGATGCCATCACGCGTGACGAGGCTGTTGCTCTGCTGAGGGCGAAAGAAAAAGGGAAGAAGGGTCGGGAGGCCACGGTATTGGAGTTTGGGTGAGTAACCTATCGTGCCAAGGCTTGCTACCCTACAGTACGTGACCTAGTTCCCAGATACCCCGCTTATGTCACTTCGGCTGGCTGGCTTGGTAGGGTGGTTCCTCTTTCAGAAGGCAAAGCTAGACCGACCCTTTTGAAAACGTACACCAGGCTATTCAGATGAGAAGGTTGCGCGACTTACCAGGGAGGCAGTTGCTGCCGGATTCAGCCATTTTAAGATGAAAGTCGGGGCAAATGTCGAATCTGATCTCCGCCGTGGATTGATCATCCGCTCTATCATCGATGACCCGCAGTATCTCCCTCCCGGCTCCAAGGGCCGCGACCCGAATAGTCCTGAGCTCCAGGGCAAGAATGCTGGTCCAATCGGCGCAGTGCTCATGATCGATGCTAACCAAGTGTGGGATGTCCCACAAGCAATCGAGTATGTGAAGAAACTCGAGCCCATTAAACCTTGGTAGGTAGGCTTGCCGCTCTGTTGGCGAGACAATGTACCTATATCCTTCGCAGGTTCATCGAAGAGCCAACCGCGCCGGACGACATCCTCGGACATGCTGCCATTCGCAAGGCGTTGAAGCCTCATGGCATTGGCGTTGCCACCGGCGAACACGCCCACAATCGCCTGGTCTTCAAGCAGCTCTTGCAAGCCGAAGCTATCGACGTGTGCCAAATCGATTCCTGCCGTCTGGCAGGTGTCAGCGAAGTCCTGAGCGTACTTCTTATGGCTGCCAAGTATATATACACGACCTATGCGTGTCTAAACGATGCTAACGCATATCAGATTTGGCGTGCCCGTGTGTCCACACGCCGGTGGCGTTGGCCTGTGTGAATATGTCATCCACCTGAGGTACGTTAAGGCTCCTTGGCTCCCCTTTTTGTCCTCATGACCGATTTCATTTCACCAGCCTAATTGACTTTATCTCCGTTTCTGGAACGATGGAACGCAACGTCCTCGAATTCGTGGACCACCTCCACGAGCACTTTCGCTACCCTTGCTCGATCAATTCCAAAGGCCGTTACAACGTACCCTTGAATCCGGCTGAAGGATACAGGTACGACTATTTCCTCTCAGGTGTCACTGATCCAATTTATGGATGCATCTGATCAGTATCGAGATGTACGAACAAAGCATTGCGGAGTACGAGTGGCCGGACGGTTCGTACTGGGCCAGGGCAACTCGTAGCACACCCCAAGATGAAGTCAATCACCCTAATGACGAGGCTTGTTGTTGATTTTGATAACCATTTGAAATGAACCGCATTTTACAATCACAGCAATTCTTTGCTGGAATGGTACAGGAAACTTTGGCAGCTGTGCCGTGTAGCGAAGGACCTTTTTGTCGACAGGGGTATCGTGCATGAAAGAGTATTGTCAAGCGGGAGTGGTAAGATAGTGGGGAACAACAGATGTTTTGTTCACGGTAAGCTGGACATGTACTGATTCGTATAGATATAAGAAAGAACTGTGAAACACGGAATAGGTGTTACTACACGGACGAAGCAAGAAAAAAGCGCTACACGTAAATGAATTATTGTGCTGAAGGCGAACGTGAGCGCTAAATGGTTTGGTAACTCCCTGGAATAACACAGATGAGTGTTTGATGGCAGATGGTGAGCGTCGAAAAACGTACATATCCGCGCCTGCCAATCTCCACTGCCGGTGGCCAAAATGTTGCCCGCAGGGCTGAGGTCTATTGATATGACTGGACAGCCCTGTTAGAATTGGACATGATCTAATGATTGATGACCCACCGGAATTCTTGTGTCCTTGCAGCATACACTGCACGGTTGCACTGTGCGAGTCCCAGAATTGTACGCCACGGTCTTTGGACCCTGAAACAACCCACTGCCCGTCGTGCGATACAGCAACGGACAATACATAGTCCTATCGGAAACCGAGTGAATGAATAGATGCCGTTATGAGTCATGTAACGCACCGTATGGCCCGTGAAGTTCATGGTGCACTGGCTAACTTTCTCCATCTCCTTCTTGCCGTTTGCAGTGGCATCCTTTCGCTTGGCACCGTTCACCAAGCCGCTCACGTCCCAATATTTGAGCGTTTTGTCCAAGCTGCCACTCACCAAACCCTTGCCATCAGGGGTGAAGGCTACGCTGTACACACTGTCTCTGTGCCCCCGCAACCGTTCTATCAACAAGCCGGTGGTGACGTCCCAGATTCGGACGACGGTATCAAGACTGCCGGCAGCAACAAGTTGCCCATTGGGGGATATGGCGACCGAGGTCACCCCTGCATCATTATTCAACGAATCAGGGTCATTGATTGTGAGGGCTTTCGATGAGCCATCGAGCATGTCCCAGATTCGAGCTGTTTTGTCACCCGAGCCCGAAACGATAAGACGACCGTCCAATGAAAAGTCGAGTGAATAGATCTCTTGTTGGTGGCCGTCAAATACGTTCCGGATGCGTTTCTTGGCAATATCCCAAATCTGTGAAATGGTTTCAGAAATTTGACCCTCCGACAGGACCACTACCTACACGTATTTGCTTGTCTTCAGCACCCGTAGCCAGGTATTTGCCATCAGGACTGAAGCATACACTGCGAATGTACAGATCCCCAGCTTTCCCGGCAGTCTCGTCAGTAAGAACGCTGAAAGGTGTATGAGATGACTACCCCATAGCATACAGATGAGAAATCATGCGTACCAGGTCTTCATACCAGTTTTGGTATCGTAGATCTGTGCTGTGCGATTGCATCCAGTCGCGAGGAATTTCCCATCCGCGGAGAATCGCACGCAGCATACTACGCTGTTATGTAGGGATTAGCTCCAGTACCGCATGTCAACGAGGTGGTGTTGCTGTACCTCTCGTGCATGAGTGTGTGTACCAATGCGACATCAAGCACCCGTTTTACTTTTGGGTTGAAGACTGCAAACCAATCAACGCCCTCCTTCTTCAACTCCGGCGGGACGTTGTGTGGATCAAGGTCGTCGGGAAACTGACCTCCATTAGAGGTGTTGTTGACTGGTGCGAGTGAGCTCGAGGTTGGGGGTGGGTCAGAAGGACCGGATAGTGGCGGATTTCCGGGACCCGGAGGATACGGAGCATGTGCCGATGGGGGCGGGGGTAGTCCGGGGCCTTGGAAAGTTGGAGGGCCCGCGGGTGCAGATAGCTTCGGGGTTGGGCCAGGGACGAGAGAGGGACTATAATGATCTGTTGCAGATAGAGGAGAGAGGGGGGTGCGATATCGATGAGGGGGCGGGGAATGTGTGGAACTTGGAGGAAAATGTTTACCTGGACGGTCTCCTTTCATGCGTTCTGTTTTGATGCGCTTCGGGTCACGAACTTCAACAGGGCGATCACGTTCACGATCGCGTTGCTCACGTTCACGGTCCCGGATTTCCCGCTCCCGCTCGCGATCCACACGCTCGCGGTCCTTGTCCCGTTCTCGATCACGGTCTCGGTCACGGTCGCGACCGTAATAGGGGTCGTTGTAAGACCCGGGGCCTGTGGCGGGGAGTATTCCAGGGACGGAAGCTGGAGGAGCCGGGTGACCGGAAGGACCGACCGAGGCGGGCCCGACGGCTGGGTGTGGCGGCGGATTTGCGGGGATACCCTGACGAGTTGCATGGAGCTCGGCGCGCAAGCGTGACAGTTCTTCCTCGTACTGCAGTCGTATTTTTCCATGCTGGGATTCAAGTTCGTAGAGGGACTGGCGGATGATGTTCAGTTCGTTGATTTGGGATGTCACTGGCGGAGAGTAATTTTTCAGGGGGAAGAAAGGGAAAAAAGAAAGAGGAATACATGCCCTTGGACTCGTATTCGTCTCTCTGATTTCTCAGGAGACCCAAATCGGACGTGAGAACATCGAATTCCTGGCGAATGGTATCAAAGGCCTCGTTCAGTCTGGTGTGTGTGTGTTGGGCTGGCCCCTGAGCGGGGGGGCCTGTCGGCTGAAGGCTCCTGTGCTGATTGAAGGAGAGATGTCAGATGAAGAAAAGAGAAGAGACGGGCGAGAAGAGGGAATGGCGTCGTGCTGAAATTTTGCGCTCGTTGGGCGGGAGGGTGATGTGAGCGGGGGTGGTCGAGGATGGGGACGGGGGTGGGCGTGGAACGGATGAAGTGGGACGAGGAGGAGGACTTACGTTGTATATTGTGGAGGACATGAAGGAAGTGGGGAACGTTCGAGGTGGGTGTTGATCATCGCCCTTTATAACACACGCTGGAGTTGGCCTGCGCTAGCATTCTTTTCCCACGTTTGGCGTTCCCGGCGGCATGTCCATATATGGATTGCTCGCACAGTAGGCACAGTCACGTGCTCATTCTACATATCGGGTATTCATTTGTCGCTTTATTCAAACTCCGCGAAGGTGATTATCGCCACAGGGCTCAGCGGTGCTGATGGCCCCCACCGTTGCCTGCGTGGATGGACCTCGACGTTCTGGCCTGTACGGGGCCCATCGCATGCAGGTGTAGTCGTAACAGTCGTTGTCAGTAGCCCATGGAGACCATCGACAGTCAATATCGCCAAATGCATCCATGGGATCAGTCTAGAATCTGTCACGGACTGACCCACCTCGTATTTAACCTTCTCAGCCCACCCCTCGCTCGCCCGCCTCTCTTTCCAACCAACAATCATGTAAGCCCATTGGTTCATCTCCCACAGCCCTGCCTCACACCTCTCCATCGAGCCTCCATGTCGTACAACTTGGACCCCCTGACAGCCCCGTCCTACTCCGTCAAGGAAGGACATGGCTGGCTAGCCGTCTTCAATCCTGATGCACGCCGTCAGATGGATGTACAGCTCCGCGCGGCCTATACCCATAATGGGTCCGTGCCTTCCCCATCACAACTCATTCTTTCCCTTTTCAGCTCACCACAGCCTTCTCCCTTCCGACCAACCAGCGTCGTCTGCTGCGTCAAATTCTCTTCCGATGGATCCTTACTCGCAGTTGGCACCGACAATGCGATCATCCTGTACAACATCGAACAACACACAAAGCTGACGTGCGTGCCATACCGCGGCCTCCGTTCCCGTAATAATACGTCACCTTTTGTCCAGCTTCTCCCTCGGCAGTGAACAAGACCAGAACAAGGCCAACCATGCTCGCAGCGTCGTCATCAGTCCCGACAACGAATGGCTCGTCGCAGGGTCTGAGGACGAATACATTCGAGTACGTGAATGTCCAGCACCCTACATGTCATCCTCACACGAGGCCGGTAGGTCTGGAACATCAAGACCGGCGAATTCCTTCGGACGTTGAGCGGGCACACCGGCGAGGTTTACGCGCTCGCATTCACGACCGATTCTCGATCCTTATTCTCCGCATCGGGTGACCACACCGTCCGGGTCTGGGATGCGACACAGTTCTCGGTCGACGTGACACAAGTACCCGAACTCACTTGCCGTATTCTTCACCCCACAATCCCAGAAGAGAAGTCATCAAAGAAAGTCGTCTTCACCTCAGTCACAGTCGACACAACAGGGTCCTTCGTTGCTGCCGGGTCACTCGATGGCACAGTAAGAATCTGGGACGTGTCCTCGGACACGAGGGGAACGGAGCCGATCGATATCCTCCGCGGGCACTCAGACGCAGTTTATGGTGTTCAGTTTCTGCCGAGCAACATGGGGACCTCCACCGCGTGTCTCGTCAGTGCCAGCCTGGATCGAACCTTGAAGTATTGGGAACTCTTGCCAGATGAGACGCAATTCGAGTGCAAGAAGACACTGAGCGGACATGAGGCATGGCATTATACATTCATGTCATCTGTCTCGCGCTCAGATGACATTCCCACAGGGTGCTGTTCTGTCAGTGTCGGTACTGCAAGTAGGGCGAGAGCAACGCCTCGCATCATCCTCTCGGGACGGGACTGTCCGTCTATGGGACCTGAGGAGTGGGATCCCATATTTCATGATCCAGGGACATACAGACACCGGTGCGCAATTCTTGTCGTGATCCACACTCCTTTTTGACACGTATTGTGTGCTCTCTGCAGTCACTTCCGTTGACCTCAGCAGCGATGGAGGCGTTCTTGCTTCTGGAAGTGGTGACCATCAAGTGCGGATCTGTGAGTTTTGTTTCAATGTCCGAGTCTATCAGCTACTCAAGCGTATCTGGCTTCTATGCAGGGAAGTATGTGCTACAATGATGTCAACGGAGTTCTCCTTCGTTATTGCATCGTATGAGGTTGCGAACACACGTTCGGATCGCGAGGGACGGAGAATGTGACGAGTACGGACTTAGCTAGTACACCGTCCTGGTGGTCCATCAACGTGGCTAGCTTGCTTACCTAATGATTACCTGCACTTGGATGGAGCAGGGTCATGTGCCCGTTCCAGTCACCCAGCCATGGTCCTCGTCCTCATTATCGGCGACCTTCACATCCCTCACCGTGCACACGACCTTCCTGCAAAGTTCCGTAAACTGCTCGTCCCAGGAAAGATCCAGCAAATACTATGTACAGGCAACGTCTGTGACCGGGAGACGTACGAGTACCTACGCACCGTGGCGTCCGACGTGTACGTCGTCAGAGGAGATTATGATGAGGTATGCTCCCCTTGTCGCTCCACTCGGCTTCTCCCCTACAATGCTGTATGGCTCACCCGAGGTTCACAGAACACCAGCTTTCCACCCTCGGCGACAGTGGTGCATGCACCGATCCGCATTGGTGTTATGCATGGCCATCAATGTGTTCCGACAGGCGATCTCGATGCGTTGAGCGCTATCGCACGTCAAATGGACGTCGACGTGCTCGTGTCAGGCCACACACATACGTGAGTCAGTTCCGCTTTGACTATCATCCCGATCGCGATCCCCCACGCGCGTGCCGCGTCCGATTCAACTCCATGTTGTGATCAACACGCTGACCCCATCCCCGCTAGATTCCAAGCCATCGAATACGACGGCCGGTTCTTCGTGAACCCCGGTTCAGCGACGGGCGCATGGACAGGGCTCCACAACAGGTATGTCGTGCTTGCAGGCAGATGTGTTGATGGTAGGTATCTGATGACATTGGCAGCGATCCGACGCCCTCATTTGCGCTGATGGATATCCAAGGGGCCGTCGTCGTCACTTATGTCTATCAGCTCGTCGAAGGCGAAGTACGCGTGGAGAAGATCGAGTATCGCAAAGAGGTCGAGGCGGTGAAGCCCGTTGTCGCACAGGCGCCACCCCCGTCGTCGCCGATCACACAGTCCAACTCGATGTATTCCGGTACTGGTAACGGTGGGTTGGCGCCATCTGGGCCTGGAAGCCCACAAGCAACCCAGGGCGTGTGGTAGTTGCCCTTGTTGCACACACAAAACGTGCAGATCATGACTTGTGATCGGGCGAGGTCTTCATAATCCAATTGCTAATTTGATTCGGTGCGCTCCATGCCCTTGATAATCAACACACTCCCGCGATGAGAGCGTTCGAGTCCCTGCGATGAAATTCATGATGTAGTTGGAGCGTATGGACTGATCAAAACAATTGTAGGGATTGGGGTTACGTGAGACAATGGCCATGTTCGGATCATGGACAACGTCTGCGACGACTGCCGGCCCGCAGAGTGGACAAAATAGATGAGACGTGCACAAAAGATAATGTCCCTGGCAGGAATTGAACCTGCGGCGCCACGGAATTGTGAGATCCACAACGTGGCGATTTAACCACTAATCGACAGGGACGTGCTTCCTGCAAAGGAATTGAGACTCTTGGACCGGCAAAGATATGACATCTGGATGTCATTTCCTAAATCAAAACTAGACGGAGATGTCGCCTTATGGGCATCCCAGGCGTGTTACAGCTTGAACAGGCACACGGATTGCTGAGGTTTCAGCTCTAATCGAGACCTGGACTGCCTTGGCATTCATAAATTGACGACAGGCCAGCTGATAATAGAATCCGTCGCTTTATATCCATCTGGTCATAGTAAGTTTCAGTAGGGTTGAAGATGTATGGAAAAAGAGCCACACTTCCGGTGAGTTTCTGGTGCAAAGAGATACCACATCTGTCCCAAACGGGCTCTACAATGCAATCAATCCAGCGTGGCAACGCGACTAGACTCCTCGGAGGCATACCAACTAGCTATCCCCCTTCGCCTCTGCTTCCAATATCTCGCGCTCTAATCGTGCACGTTCGGCCTCACGCAGTCGTAAAAGTGTCAGGGACTCAAAGTCCAACGTATTAGTGACCCCGGCTCGCTCTGGCGGGGGCGAAGCAGGGAATGTACTGGGCTGCCCAAGCAAACATTGCGAACATGAAC
>JBBPKT010000065.1:0-32042 GCA_038089395.1 Pulveroboletus frians
AACAAAACTGACCCAATAAGTACATGTGTTTAATATGGGAATATCTCCTGAAATAGAAAGGATTAGCTAAGCAATTTATATATGTTTGGAAAGCCCTTTATCAGGGCTTTCTACCAAGGGTAAGGTTTAGGGGTCTTCATTTAGTAGTTCTCTAGATATTAGCTCAACAATCAAAATAATGCAAATATTGGGTCGATTTTGTTGCTCACTGTATAAGGACAGTGGCCTAAAGCTGGGAACCCCAGCTTTAATCACTTGTCAGATTAGCTTGTCAGAATTGGGCAACCATGCACACAGCCACAATCGCCTGATTCCCTTTGTCCTTGTCCACATCTGTATATACAACCCTATTTGTATCCCTTTGATCCTTTCTTCTTTCTTTCATGCCTTTCTCCCTTTATGATTATCCTTTCTTTGTACTGCTAAGTGGCAAGATACCTATTTAGTCACTCGATTCTCAACATGCCTCAGTATATTTGTCTGTCACAATGACTGAGGTGAGTATATAGTCTATGCTATGAATCACGATACTTATAACTTGGGTAGACCCTTGCTCACAGGTAATACACCAGTATGTTTGCCTATTGCAACAACAAAGACCCTTGCTTGCAGTTCTCCCCTCACATATCTCCTTTTGTAGCCTTTTCAGGTTATGAGCCCTGACCTCCTCATATAAAACAAATTGATCAAACATCTCATGAACATGTCTACTACAATTCCACTTACAACCAATACCCTCCCCAGTAACATCCTAAAAATCGACATTAAAGGAACAAATTGGGCCATATTTTCTTTCTGCTTCCAGATCACTGTTGAAGCCAAAGAAATATGGGGCCACTTCAATGGCACTGCCATGAAGCCAATGACACAAATCCCACTGACAGCAGATGAAAAAGCTGATGTCAATAAGTGGAAGAAGAATGAGGGGATATCCAAGCATTTACTCACTCAGTGCATTTCAGACTCGACCATGTTGAAAGTGCAGAAGCTGGCTACTATAGAGCTGATGTGGAAGGAGATATCATGCAAGTATACAGAAAAAGGGGCATACACACAGACTGAGCTCCACACTCAATTCCTCAAATCTAGGCTGTCAAAGGGTGGTGACATTCACCAGTTTCTCGATGACCTGTGAACAAGATGCAAGGAGCTAGTGTCAGTAGGGGTGGACATTGACAGAAAGGATTACTGCTCCACAATCATCTGGTCACTCCCAAATTCATTGGCAAACTTCACATCTGCACAACTTGCAGTAGCCTGCCTGTATGTGAGCTCTAAAACTATCGACCCTGATACCCTGATCTTGCTTATTAGTGAAAAATCTGACAAGTATAAGGTGAAGGGTACAAACCATAGCAACCAGAAGGATTATGATGAGGCAATGGTAGTGGCACCCCCTTCCCGAGCACCTGGGCATCAGGGAAAAGGTCATCAATTGGACAAGTCGAAGCAATGCTGCTGGACCTGTGGTTTGAAACAGCACCTTGCTGCCAAATGTGATAAAAAGTCAATGGGCAATAAAGGAACCTCACACTGTGCTGATAGCACACATGTGGCAGCAGTTGATGATGACAATGATGGGGTCTTCGGTGTCATCAGTGACAAGGAATCTTTCCCTGACTTGGAGAGTGTCAGCGATGAGGATTCTTTGCCAGACTTGGAGAGTGTCAGCAATGAGGATTCTTTGCCAGACTTGGAGAGTGTCAGTGATGAGGATTCTTTGCCAGACTTGGAGAGTGTCAGTGATGAGAATTTTTTGCTGGACTTGGAGAGTGTCAGCAATGAGGATTCCCTGCCTGACCTAGACAGCATCAGTGATGACAAATCCACAATAAATCCTGACAATGTCACCTCATGCAATCGCTAGAGTACCTTTTTTGGGATTGAAGAAGATTCTTCTGATAACCTGGTGCTTTATCTCCTTTAGCCCAACCCTTGCTTTGTATCGGCTTAACCATCCTTTGCTCAGCTTTAGTCACTCATCATCAGGTACTCCAATGAGATTAGCAAATTTCTGCCACTTTTAGTGGATGATATCACCAGTGAGAAGAATCCCATCTGCCATAGCCTTTAAAACTCAAAGGTCAAGCATTTCAGCAACCTCTGGATGCTGTGTTTGGCAGATTCATTTAGCACTGCATACCATTGCTGTGCTCCCCTTATATTTTGCATGCCATACAGCTTCCTGCTTGACCCATGCTGATATCCTTGGTTGTTTGAGTTGAAGATTAGGGTAAACTGAGTCAAAATGTTTTGCTGTTTTCAACTGATTTTGACCATTGGCATGATGCCAATTAAGAATCTCAATTCATTGTCCAAGGATAGCATTCTCCTTCTTTTCAAACACTGGGGGGGTGGAGATTTTTGCTGCCCTAGATTGGCATTTACAAGTTTTGTAGGGCCTGAATAGAGTTAAATTTAGCAAGTATAAAGAAAAGAAAAACAAAGAGCACTATGCTTTTGCTTCAAATTATTCAGAGACTCAAGAGTCTTCTCTCCTTTATTAGCAAGATCTCTTAACTTTTGGATAACAATGGATTTTCTTCTTTCATCTAATTTCTCCAGTTCTTGTTCATAGTTAGATACATGGTCTAATATTTCCACCACCTGAATTTCATCCACCATATTTCCCACATTATCTAGCCAGTCTTCATCAGCTTCTGATATCAGCTGATTGACCTTCAGGTTAGCTTCAAGCTTGGCCCTCCAGTCTTGTGTGAGATTTTGAAGCTGTGTTAATCCCTTTTTTAGCATGTTGACAGGTTTCATGACAGTGGGAATTATGGTGATGTCATATTCTGGGTTATCTAACTGCAGGAATCAAATGTGATAATGTAATATATATATATCCCAAATATAGATATATTCCATGCTTAGTCATTAAAGTTATGGATTTTGGCTGGGGAAATTGACTATGTACTATTGGTTATGGGTTATTGACATTGAATCCCTGCAAACCAACTTGGGATATCCAAAAGCTATGGGTAATGAGGGAGTATGGGGTATACCCCCTATGTGTTAGGAGGGAGTAGACCGTATACTCAAAACAGAAACCGATTCGGTTTCTGAACTGTTGGCACTGTCGGCTGCAAAAGCAGATGTACCGTCATTCGACCCGTCAATATAATTTTGAACTGCATCCCATCCCTCGTACAGGTTGTGATGTTGAATGTCCCTTAGATTGGGCATCAGGGTTTTCAGATACGTTGCGAGGGCACCAGCATCGACGCTTGTGACGTGTGAATACCCGACGTGCAGTGTCGTAATACGTGTGTTTTGCACGCTCCATCCCGATCCTGCCCCTCCCGAGCACTGTTCCATACCTGACCGTGACCTCACACAGTCCTGATCTCCCAACTCCCCAGAACTCGAAGAAGATTGTGTTAACAATGACCCACGCGCCACCTTGAACGAAAGACAGAGCATCTCCAGATGTGGACAACATGTCAGCAGAGTGGCCAGTGCAGTCACGGTGGCTGCTGGGCGCGCATACTTGACCGCCCGTGGCTGCCTTGCCGTGCCCACCTTCAAGCGGCGCAAGTGTGGGAATGCATCGGCTATCAGAGCATACTCGGTGTCGCCCAACTGGGATACACAGAACCGGTCCAGGTCCAGCTCGCGTAAGGACGTGAATGGGATGAGCGCCTGAATGAACAGTTTCTGCAGCTTTGGTACCTCCGACAAATTCGTTCTGAGAAAGATAGATCTAGGTTCCACCACAAGACGTTCTAAGCACAATGTGTTGAGACAAGAGGGAAGGAGGTAGAATAACGCTTCGAGCTCCGGATAGTCGATATGGTTCATGCCTATGGAGAGAGAGCAACTCGTGGGGCTTGCATGAACATGTTCTAGGTAGCGCCTGCAGAGAGCAGCGTTGTCCGGAAAGAGCAGCAATGTCTGAATCGTGTCCGGGAGCGTTACAACAGGTATTGGCGAAGAAGTGACGATCTCAATCCCGAGGGTCTCCAGAGTGTGTTGAGAAGCAACGTGTTCTAGATCTGATTGTGGAATGGCGCACGATCGTAGGTCTTTAAGCTTCTTCCACCGGCTTGCCATTGCACCTACTTGTTGAGAAAGATCCCAACCCCGAGAACGGGTGGAGAAGATGTGTAATGAGGTGACGTTTGGGCAGAGATTGGGGAGGTCGGAGAGTATGGCTAATGCTGAATCGCGTGGACACTGCGAACGAAAGAAGTAGAATCGAAGGGTGGTCACTGCAGGACTTGCAAAATATTTAAGCAGTGGAATGCCATAATAATCAACTCTTGAAACCTTATTCTCAATCCAGTGGACCTCAGTGAGGTTGGGAAAGGTGGGAAGACGATCTCGAGAGTAGCGTTCAAGCGAGGCGTCAAGTGTTCGTTCTACTGGAGCATATATGTATGGGCGGGGCCCCCACATCTGGATGGACCGGATGCGTCCTGCATACTTGCGAAACGACGACCAGCTGGTCTCATCTGGGGAAGCCTGGCGAATCAGACCAACTGGACTTGAGTGGGCTGAAATACAATGGAAAAACGACACACCTCGCGATTTCGACAAATGTTGAGCAACGGATCAAACCCGCAGAGAATATCCCGCCAAAGAAAATCCAGTGCAATTCCACTGAACGACCGGCATGTTCTAGCGAGCGCTGCCAGTGTTTTCCTCCCGTCGCCGCCTAGACGTCTGTTCCGCATCCTCCAGCCCATCAGATCTTCAACTGCATCTCCTTTACGCAGCCTGTCCCAAAGCCAGATAAATTCGAAGACAAGACGCAGGATATCGGAAACGAAGAGGCAACGATGTGTGACAGCGGTCTGTTCCATCGCATGGGAGCAATTTGGCTTGGGATGCTTCAAGTTCAGAGGTACCATAGGAGCTGGGACGTACTAATCAATGTAGTTGTGTCTGAGAAAACTGTGAGAACGGCACAAATGGTCGAAACATCAACACTTGGAATCATAACCAATATGGCAATATCGTTGGGATCAGTCTGGTACCACTGAACCGCTGCCTGCCATAGCTGTCAGTCGCCTCGTTACAGAAACCGAACGAGGTCATGTTCAGTTGCCCTCTGTATATTGGCGTTCATGGACAGAAAGTTGTACACATATCTATGCTTCATCAACTTGCCCGCAATGTATATAGATATGGGTGGTCAACAAAATTATCCCCTTTGCACAGTCTCCCAACCATGCGACACCCTCCAGAGCACATCCTCTACATACCGACTAAACGTGCTCCCTTCTGTTCCCACCACGGCCCACCCATCACCAATGCATCCACGATCGGGGCTAGGTGCTCCCCCAAACGCACCCCGTCATACCCGTTCCGAAGCTGATCGAGATGGGCCGTCTCTGCGTCAAACGACGCTAGAGTGATTGCACATGGAAATGTGTGTAGCAGTGGCCCGAGTAGCGGATCATCTAGACCTGGTGCATCCGTCGCGATGAACAGAGGGACGTTGAGGCGGCGGAGGCTCGGCGTTGTATGCATTCGGTTGCGGCAGGGCAGCTTCGGGGAAAAAGTGGCAGGAAGCGGGGCAAGCGGGGGGTGAGGCACTCGTAGTCTATAAGTTACTACCGTCATTCAACCCGTTGATATATTTTTGAACCGCACCCCATCCCTCGTACATGTTGTGACATTGAATTTCCCGTAGATTGGGCATCAGCATTTTGAGATACGTTGCGAGGGCGCCAGCATCGACGCTTGCGACGTGTGAATACCCGACGTGCAGCGTCGTAATACGTGTGTTTTGCACGCTCCATCCCGATCCCGCCCCTCCCGAGCACTGTTCCATACCTGACCGTGACCTCACACAGTCCTGGTCTCCCAACTCCCCAGAACTCGAAGAAGATTGTGTTAACAATGACCCACGCGCCACCTGGAACGAAAGAGAGAGTGTCTCCAGATGTGGACAATATGTCAGCAGAGTAACCAGTGCGGTCACGGTGGCTGCTGGGCGCGCGTACTTGACCGCCCATGGCTGCCTTGCTGTCCCCACCTTCAAGTGGTGCAAGTGTGGGAATGCATCGGCCATCAGAGCATACTCGGTGTCGCCAAACTGGGATACACAGAACCGGTCCAGGTCCAGCTCGCGTAAGGATGTGAATGGGATGAGCGCCTGAATGAAGACTTTCTGGAGCTTTGGTACTTTTGACAGATTCGTTCCAAAAAAGGTCACAAGACGTTCTAAGCGCGATGTGTTGAGACAAGAGGGAAGGAGGTAGAATAATGCTTCGATCTCCGGATAGTCGATCTGGTTCATGCCTATGGAGAGAGAGCAGCTCGTGGGGCTTGCGTGAACATGTTCTAGATAGCGCCTGCAGAGGGCGGTGTCCTCTGGAAAGAGGAACAATGTCTGAATCGTGTTCGGGAGTGTTCCAGCAGGTGTTGGCGAAGAAGCGACGATATCGATCCCGAGGGTCTCGAGCGTGTGTTGAGAAGCAACGTGTTCTAGATCTGATTGTGGAATGGCGCACGATCGTAGGTCTTTAAGCTTCTTCCACTGGCTTGCCATTGCACCTACTTTTTGAGAAAGATCCCTACCCCGAAAACAGGTGAAGAAGATGTGGAATGAGGTGACGTTTGGACAGAGGTTGGGGAGGTCAGAGAGTATGGCTAATTCTGAATAGCCGAGACACTGATAACGGAAGAAGTCGAGCCAAAGGGTGGTCACTGCAGGGCTTACAAAATATTTAAGCAGTGGAACGCCGAAATAATCGACACCCGAAATCGTATTCTCTCTCCAGTGGACCTCGGTGAGGTTGGGAAAGATGGGAAGGCGGTCTCTAGGGTAGCATTCAAGCGAATCGACAAGTGCTCGTTTTACTGAAGCAGACATGTATGGGCTGGGCCCCCATATCTGGATGGACCGGATGCGTCCTGCATACTTGCGAAACGACGACCAGCTGGTCTCATCTGGGGAAGCCTGGCGAATCAGACCAACTGGACTTGAGTGGACTGAAATACAATGGAAAAACGACACACCTCGCGATTTGGACAAATGTTGAGCAACATATCAAATTCACTGAGACTGTCCCGCCAAAGAAAATCCAGTGCGACTTCACTGAACGACCGGCATGTTCTAGCGAGCACTGCCAGGGTTTTCCTCCCGTCACCGCCGAGACGTCTGTTACACATCTCCCAGCCCATCAGATCTTCGACTGCATCTCCTTTATGCGGGTCCCTGTCCCAAAGCCAGATAAATTCGAAGACAAGACGCAGGATATCGGAAATGAAGAGGCAACGATGTGTGGCAGTGGTCTGTAAGTCCATCGCATTGGAGCAATTCGGCCTGAGTTGCCTCAAGTTCAGAGGCACCATGGGAGCTCGATAGGGGACGTATCAGTGTAATTTTGTCGGAGAAAACTGTGACAATGGCACAAATGGTCGAAACGTCAACACTTGGAATCCCTCAAAGATCGCTGGGATTAGTGGTAGGTCTCTGTGGGAAGGGGGGTACCCTAAACGCTCTGCCGCAGCAGTCGGTATACACGGGTAACACCGAGGGTCGGCTGACCAACAACGTACGGTTATACCGTACAAACCCGCAGTGTGACAGACATACCTGCGGTGTGAAAATTCCCGTGGGTAGCAGACACTAGGATTATCAAGGACTACTGGGAATGTGTGTCAGGTTATTCGAGAAGTTTGACAACTACTAAGTTGTGCGATGCACAGCCAGCTACCGAGTTGTCCTTATTTGGAGTTATCCGTCACGTTCTCGCAACATACTACGCATGACGCAGTCAAAGGATCGGTATGGTACACATCGCAACTGTCTTGCAAACACCCACAATAGGCTTTCAATCAACACGGTTTCTTTTCATCACCATCCTTTGTGCAATATGTTGTGAGCGACAATGACAATCATTCCCTGCAATAACATTACTCCCTCGCCTGATTATCCCCTTTGCACAATCTCCCAACCATGCGAGACCCTCCAGAGCACATCCTCTACATACCGACTAAACGTGCTCCCTTCCGTCCCCACCACGGCCCACGCCCCACCCATCACCAACGCATCCACGATCGGGGCTAGGTGCTCCCCCAAACGCACTCCATCATACCCGTTCCGAAGCTGATCGAGATGGGTCGTCTCTGCGCCAAACGACGCTAGAGTGAACGCGCATGGAAATGCGTGTAGCAGTGGCCCGAGTAGTGGATCATCTAGGCCTGCCGGTGCATCCGTCGCGATGAACAGAGGGACGTTGAGGCGGCGGAGGCTCGGCGTTGTATGCATTCGGTTGCGGCAGGGCAGTTTCGGGGGAAAAATAGCAGGAAGCGGGGCAAGTGGGGGGTGAGGCACTCGTAGACTGGGTACGTCTGGCGATAACTCGGGTGGCTCCAACACGTTGCCCACATCTACCCCGTCGTCCTTGCCATCCGTCGTCCTCGTCTCTCCTATCCTCGTCAAAATATTCCTTTCAAGCCCTAGTGTTGCCTCCGCGTCCAGTCCCAGAATACCATGCACCAGCTTCCACCAAACGAGTCTCACATTTGCACGTGCCCCATCTTGAAACCGACCGTCCCCTACGCGGACATGCGCACCCACATACATTCCTCCAAGTGCCTTCCCAATCCTCTCGGAGGCGAGTGTAAACGCCGCATTTGCAAACACCATGTGGCGTCTCACCTCTTTCCGTACCCGTCTATTCTGGGCCTCTCGGAGTCGGAGTCGTGACGAACCAAAGAGCGTCCCGAATTGGATCAGCCGCTGGGGCACGGCAGCGAGCGTATCGATGGAGATGGTGCGGAGGAACTTGACGCCCTCCCGCGCAGGTGCAGGCGTGTCCACGAACTGATACTCGTATGGCTCAGTGTCGGGAAGGAAGAGTGTCTCGTTGGGTCCAATGCCCAACCATTCCTCCATCCATGCCGCAGTCCCATTCGACGCACGGACTAGTGGTTGCTGAGCCTTGATCGGTCCCAAATCCACCAGCCACGCCCACGCGACGAACGTGTACGCCATATAATCTATACACTCATCCGGCTGTGGTACATCCACCGGGATATGCGCACAGTGGTTTCTCTCCTGTTGCTTATCGCTGAGCTCGAGCATCCGAGAAAGCGTGCTCGAACGGACGTAGTGCAGCGTTTTTGGGCCGAGGCGGGCGGGTGGGACGAGGAGCGTGCGGTTGAGGAGACGGGCGAGTGTGATGGCGTTTTCGAGCGCGATGCGTTGGTTGTGGAGGCCGCTGTGAGGCAAGTAGGCGAGGTACCTGGTGGTGAGGTCGGCGCGGAGGGCCTCGAAGCGTGCCTTGGGCTCGTCGAGGCCGATATCGAGCTGGCGTACTACGTTCGGATCCTCATATGACGCGTGCGGCGCCGTCAAAGGTGCGTCGAGCTCCTCTGGTGCAGTACGTTGGGACGCTGATGACTACATAGATGAGAGCGGATCAGCGAGAGCGAAGAGGAACACACACAGACGAGTACTCCGTCGTGAATAGCCAACACGTCCACGTCAGGCAGGCGAGTGCGATACATGCCAGGAGAGCCACGAATGTTGGCAGACGGCGATGGCGTCGGCGGCAGTAGCAGACACGGCTATGGCGAAAGCACATGCGTGAGTGACGGTGTAGGTCGGACCCGGGTCGGGAGCTGATCATGATGTGCGCTGGACGCATGGGGTATGCGACTTTCTTCTGGACCTCCGATAATGGCGTGGTCTGTGGTGCAGTACGCACCATCGTGAACGGACCTTTCGGTTTATGTGGTGTCGACTTTGATCAAGAGTCTGCATTTGCGCTCGGTTTGTGTTTGTGTTGGAATTCCAAACGTTTTGGGTGTCATGTCACTCCATTACCACGCTTGCGTTGGATGCAATTGTTCTCCGGCATCTCGATTCGAAGGCTTCAATCCCTGCCGTGACCCGAGTAGCTCGGTAAGTCCGTCATGTGAGTACTTGCTTGATCCTCCTGTTACAACCTATCTCATGAACCATACCAAAGGGTCGTTCAAGGGTCGCGCACATGGCAAGGTTTGAGAGGACGAGATTATGAGACTCTGCGTATACACCCTATCCTGCCCCGTTTCGCACCCTCACAGTGGTTGGTGCGGCAGATTTTCAATTTCACGTCCATGATCCAGCAAATGAACTTACATCGTGGGAATGCATTAGGTTGCTGTTTCTCTCTCTGCTAACGAAGTCATGGTACACCCGAAAAAACTAATGAGTAAGTGTTCGTGCTCTGTTGAATAGAGCAGTGAACGAAGAGCGTTTGCCAGGTTTATTCCTCAAGGCCTCATGTGCCTTGCTTCGTGCCTCGTCGCCTTGGCGCGACCCTGCATCCCACGTCCCAGATAGACACTCCCAGTGAAAACTAGGTGTGGCTCTCCATACATACATTGTCATCGTGTTCATTCGCCTTGACCCCGTACTTGGCGCTGGGCACTAGGTCAAGACAAATGGATGTGGTCGATGCAGGCGCATGGGACCTTCAACTTGCTCACGATTGCGTACGTATTTATCCGCGGGAGCTGTATTCGAACTTTAGGGATATAGCTGATATGGCTTAGTTGTATTGTGGCTGGCCCAAGGCAAGGTTCAGCGCCAGTGGCTCGCGCGTCTTGAACGCATACATGCAGGAGAAGAGCATTCGTGAGTTTTGGTCCTCAGCAACTCGTTCATATTGACAAAGGAAAGGCAAAGAACCTGTCAAGGCCATCACGAGAAGTTGGGTCACAGATCTGGAAAGCACGATGGACGACAACTTTGGATTTTCTGACAGGGACTTAGACTACGATCCGCCAGTTCCATGCTCTCACTATATCAATACCGTGTCGTTGCATTGGCATAACACAATTCACGCAAACATGAGATTGAGTCATTTCCTTGGAGTCGGGACTTGGTGCGTGCGCGCTACTGTGATTTCATATGATCCCGGGAGTCACGAAAATTGGTATTCGCTCCCCCCCAAGTCCATTTATCTGTTCGGTGATGGCTGAGTTGTGATTTGCCTTACCTTTGTCGCAGGTAGCACGCGTGGCTTATGGAGATAATTATAGATGCCATATGGCACCATCACGATCTCAAGACCTCCCGTAAGTTCTCTTGATACATTCACAGTTTTGTTGATCATCAAGTAGACAGGACAACCCCCACATAGAACGACCCCCACATAGAACGACCACCACCCTTGTTCAACTCGTTAACAAATTCTGAACTGTTTCCCATCTCTCGTCCGCGTTGTGCTGAATTTTTTTGAGATTGGGCATCAGCATCTTGAGAGATGACGCCAGGGTGCGAACGGTGGCATCCGCAACGGGTGAATGGCCGACATGCAGCGTTGTGATACGTTTGTTTGGTACGCCCCATCCCTCCCACGCTACTGCCGAGCACAACGCTCTACTCCATTCCTCAGACTCGTTGCCTCCCAACCGTTCACCACACGACTCCGAACCAAAAGCGGATCGGGTAAGTGATGGTAGACCCGAGACTGTCCCATCGAATACAATGTGGAGTGTCTCCAAATGTTTGGAATATGTCAGTATGGTGGTCACTGCGGCCACTGTGGCCGCTGGGCAGGGGTCGATCGGCGACGGTGGCCTTGCTGTGCCAATCTTCAAGTGGCGCAAGCATGGTAATCTCAATCCAATCCGAAGATACGCGTCATCACTCAACTGCGACGCGCAAAACTGGTCCAAGTCCAGCTCGCGTAACGACGTGAATTTGACGAGTGTTCGGATGTGGCGTATTAAGAGCTCTGGTGCCTTCCGGTGTGGTCCAAAAGGGAGATATGGATTCCCAATCCTGAGACATTCTAAACGAGATCTGTCGAGGTGACGAGAGAGAAGCTGGATCAACGCTGTGATTCTCAGACGCATGACGTCGTACATGTCAATGAAGAGACAGCAGATAGTGGGGCTTGCGTGCATATTCTTTAGATAAGACCTGCAGAAGGTAACGTTCGACGCTACGAGCATCAATTTCCGGACCGTGTCTGGGATTGTTCCTGCGTATACCGGGTCGGGATCAACGATTTCGATCCCGAGAGTCTCAAGAGTGCCTCGAGAAGCGATTTTTTCCATATCTGATTGTGGAATGGCACAGGATCGCAAGGTTTGAAGCTTCTTCCATTGGCTCGCCATTGCGCCCACTAATTGAGAATGAGCGGTCTCATTGGAGCAACTTAAGCCGAAGAAGAGGGAGAATGAGGTGATATTTGGACAGAGATTGGGCAGATCAGAGAATATGGCCGTTTCAGAAGCGAGCGAAGGGACGAGATGGAGATCAATGGAAAGTACGAGGGTAGTCAGTGCAGGACCCGCGAAATATGTAAAAAATGAAGCGCGGGGGTTGTGAGGATCGCCAATCATAGTATTGCTCCAGTAGAATTTGGTGAGGTTGGGGAAGAGGAGACGTTCTCTCGTACGGCATTCATGCAAGGTGGTGAATATTTGGTTTGCCAAAGCGGGTTCTAGCATGTTGTATACCTGGATAGACCGAATACGTTTTGCATGCTTGCGAAACGACAACCAACCAGTCTCATCCATGGAAGCCTGAAAAATAGGCGAAATTAGGGCAAATAGACCTGAGTATGGATAAATGACAAACCTTGTGAGCTACATTGATCATGAATAATGGATCAAGATTGTTAAGGTCCCGCCAAAGTAACTCCAGTGCCACTCCGCTGAATGACCGACAGGTTCTAGCAAGCATTGCCAGTGTTTTTTTCCCGTTGTGATCACGGTTTAGTGGTATCCGCCGGCCATACCCACCGAATGCATCTTCGTCTGCGTCATTCCAAAGCCAGATAAATTCACAGATAAGACGCAGAATTTCGGAAATGAGGAGGCAGCGATGTGCGGCAGTCGCTTGGAACGCCATGGCAGCTGTACAAGGGTCATGGGTGAATAGGGGACTATATCTACCTACGTAGTGATTCAGTCCAGTTTTGAACTTGGTTGATAGGCTGCCCGAAGCACCTTGCTTGTGTAAGCCATATGCCATGACATCACCCTTAACAATCACTCATGACTCATCGATTATCACCAAGCCACTACCAGTACATATAGTCAACTCCCACTGCCTAATATCCATTGGGAGATGTCCACAAGTATCTGTTATCAAGGGGGCATTTAGAATGAAACCATTCGATTTGCCAATATAGGTGCTAGCACGTCGTGACCCTGTATCTGGATGGACCGAATTCGTTTTGCATACTGACCAACCAGTCTCATCCACGGAAGTCTGGAGAAGGACATTAGGGAAACTAGTTGGCTGAAATAAAGTACATCCAATGCCACTTCACTGAACAGCGGACAGGTTCTAGCGAGCCTTGCCAGTATTCTCTTCCCATCGCAATCACTGCTTTGGAGCATAGTCTCAGCCGATTTAATTTTCGTCTGGATCGTCCCAAAGCCAGATAAGACACATCATCGATGTCATCAATGAAGAGGGAGCGATGTGCGGCAGTAGCCTAGGGACTGTTTGTCCAGCCTGATTGGTCGACCACCCATCGCCATTTGAAACTCCGACATACACGCGTCCTGCTCGTCAATACATATCTGCTACTATCTTCCATGTCTGCCCCTCTCACAGACAGTCGAACCCTCCTCGCATTCAAAGCCGGACGATGCTTTAGGCGCGCCGGAACCAACTTTGTCGACCCAAACCCTACCAAAGGCGCAATCGTACTCTCTAACAGCAACGACGAAGGCCTCCTCCGATTCGCGTGGATAGAACGCCCGGCAGGGGGTGTCAGAGAAGAATTGATCCTCTTCCCTGGCGACGCAACCTTTGAGAAAGTGCAACAGGCCCCAGGTGGGAGAACGTATGTCCTCCGGTTCGACAGTTCGGACTACAAATACTTTGTGAGTTGGCCCTTCCCTAAACCCCGATGACACACTGATGAGAATTCTAGTACTGGATGCAGGTGATGGGCGCGAGATAGGGAGGGTAACGAACGTACTAACCGGTCTTTCAGGATGCATCTTCTCGTCGAGACGAGGAGTTCGTACACAATCTCAATAGATTGCTCGCAGATCCGACTATCATTCCCGTCTGGGACTCGAGGGCGGCGGATTCCCAGGCATCCACGTCGCAGACACCCACCGCGTCGTATGTCATGCACTGTTCCCACCGGTTTACTGATCTTTACTTTCTGCAGATCCGGCAATACGCCACCCACCTCACTCCCGCCAGGGACGACGCCTGAACAGCTTGCGCGACTTCGAGCGCTCGTGACCTCCATGGGAGCCGGTGCCGGGACCAATCCAGGTCCGTTGCTTCATCTGTCTATTCTTCTCTCTTAGACTCACCACGTCCAGACGACGAAGTCTCTCTGACAGACATCCTTACACCTCCCAATCTGCTCCCGCTCTTCACGTCCCGTCCCGAACTTTTACCCTCTCTTTTCCCCCACCTCCCTCCAGACCTCCTACCATCTGGCGATGCGCCTTTGACGCCTCAGCAAACAGCCCAACTCACCGAAAGCCTACAGCGCACGATAAACTCGCCCCCATTCCGCGTGGCAGTCGCTCAATTGGATAGGGCACTCAGGACGGGCGCGTTGGGGGGGTTTGTCCGGAGTCTTGGGTTACCAGAGAGTGCCGGAACGGGAGTCGGTGCGTTTCTGAGGGCCATCGGGGAGCAAGCTAGGAGGGAAGGGCAAGAGGAGAGGATGGAAGAGAACTAGGTGTTCTTTGCAGATATCGGACGCCATCCTACTTGTATGCATGAATATTTTGCTACAGTGGGAAAAATATCCAGCTTATTAGCGGAAATGGTAGTAAGACAAAATACTGGCATGATATGCAACCACCACAGGAAATATGTCATATGGTCGCATTCCATTACAGGTCTCCCGACATTCATCACGAGTGCTAGTGACCGCGCTCTGTCAGCCATCGGAGCACAATGTCTCTGAGTATGTCGGGTCAGTGACATTTGCTCCCCTATATGCACTGGATCTTACAGATTGTGCTGACTCCGCATTGAGCACTTGTGAATGTTGGTGAGTGGGGCTCAGTTTGAGGGAAACGGATTCGCTTACAGAATAGCACTGAATGAGTAGTGCTGAGTTAACAATAACCCAAGGTGAAATACAGGTGCTCACCGAAACAGGACGATTCTGAATTTTATCCAGTTGACTATGTAGAAGTGAGCTAATGCAAAGAGTCTTTCAACCGAATGGCTCACTGACAGCTCGCGGATGAGGTCCTTTACAGTTGCATGGTCCGGAAGGTCATTTTTGTTCCCAAGCTGATGATGTATGATGGGTCAAAAATATGGGCAGGACGAAATTGGACGATAGATACGCACGACGAGTAATGGAACGTAGGCAAGACTGGGCTGTGAAAGTAATTGGTGAAGCTCGAAACGAACCGTGCTGAATTTTTCTTTCTGCGCGCGCGCAGCGTCATCCGACCATCGCTTAGATTATGTCATTGCGCTTGGATACGCACGTCTGCAGAATCTACAACAAATCTTTGCCGACGGTGAGCTTGCATTCGAACGACAGAGGAAAAGGAGAAAAAAAGTGAGAGAGATGGGGGGGAACGGGGACGTACACGACTGCATCAACGCCGTTACAATACCTCTCCCACATGGAGCGGAATTTGGGTTGACCGGCAACGTCCCAAATCTTGAGTGTCACCGCGCCCTTGCGAACTTTGCGGTAATTGAATGCAACAGTCGGAGCGACATCTTCTGTCCACTGTCGTTCATCATCATGAGATGAGTTGAATCTTAGGGATGGCGTGATGAGAACGACAGACGAACTTGTCCGGACCCGATGACGTTTACGAACGACGTCTTCCCTGATGCCTACACGGGTTTCATAATCTGTTTAGTCGCATCTCCATTTCCACATACGCAGGGAAACGCACTTGTAATCCGACTACCGAAATCTCGGCCGATTTGGCAAAGAAGATACTAGGAAGCGCGAGGTTAACGAGTGTACCCCCGAGCGGGACCGAGTATTAGATACTCACCTGCTGAACCAAAGGAGCACGGAGGAGAAGAAGGACATCATTCGGGAGCCAGAACGGTCCGCCTCGCGTTTGGTAGTGCGCACAGGATAGGCAAGATGCCGGCGGCATGTATCGCGGAGCCGGAGTCGCGGAGTTCAAAAAGTCTACTTGACATTGGTACAGTTGGGGACAAACAAACTCATCTAGTTTGTTTATTGAGTTTTTAACAACTGGTCCATAAAGCAGTTATGATATATGATTGCTGTTCTTTTCAGGCAAGTTGTCACTGTGAGAAAATTATGTTGCAAAACATGCCTTGGCCCTTGACTTCAGGTCACTTATATCTTCTTAACACCTACCTAGAGCTAATATCAATTGACTTGGATAATACAGGAGAACACCCTATGAGCTGACTGAAAGTGGTGAATATTTAGTGACTTTTAGATTTTGATATTTTGTCATATCTGTTCTGACCCCTATTAACTCTGACCTCTGAACCTATGCTGCAATATTTGCACATTTATTCCCACTGTGTTGCATGGTGTGCATGCCACAATCTACACTGCGTGCACCGCGTTTCACATTGCACACACTGCAGCCTACACCCCATCTCGGCTTGCTTGCTTTGCCATGTTCCTTTTTGTGTGTGCTTAGGTGTCCTATTTACTGTGTCACATATGCAGGCATGCCCTCTTGCTCACCGCACCATCCATTTATGTCATGGTCTATGCCATGTGCTGTCTGCCATGTTTTAGATACTAATAATTGATCATGAAAGTAGCATAGCACTTTAGAGATTAACAAAACATTGTACAGAAATCACAGATGTAAGTCTTTGATAAGGCGATCACAAAGGTCATTAACAAAATAATCAGTGTGGTGAAATGCCTGGCCTTCATTCAAGAGTTGGAACATCATGTCTTTGCAGCCTCTACCCATGCAACCAAATTGCAATTCCTTAAAATGCTTGACAGCCTCATCATATGGCTGAGAATTTCTCCCGTCAAGTAGGTAATGGCCCATCCCATTTCACCATATTCCATGCCAGTCCACTTCACAAGATGACAGGTCCCGACAGTCATCTGCATAGGAAAGGATGTGGGGCTCCTCAGTAGCCACAATACAGCGGTGTTCATCCAAGACTGCCTTTGCCAGTGCCAGGTTGCTAAACACAGGCAAGCTGATTAACTCACAGTGTGCTTTTGTGATCTGAGTGAGAGGAAGTTCAGTAAGGTACTTGAAGGCTATCCGGAACAAGCTAGGGAGCTGATGGTAAATTGCAAGGCCCATCAGCTCTGCTGGGTGAAACTGCCAGTGGTTAGCTTCGATACGATTTACAATGAATTCTTTGGTCCCTTCACAGATGTATTTGTCACAGAAGAACAGCAATGCAAGCAGTTCTTCTTTGTCATATCTTGATCCAGTACATGGGCTGTCTGCAAGTCAGAAATCAGTAATAGATAGGTGTAACACTCACAATCCAAAGTGGTGTTCGACAAAAAGGTCAAACATTGATAATAACAGCCCATTGATTATGATGGGACAGTAGTCATCTTGACCTTTATTTCCAACACTTTCACTGGAAAGAAACATATTCGCGAAAATGATGGAGTGTTGACACAGTGTGCCCACATAGAGCTTGTAGAGCATGTTTTGGACCTGCAAAACCATGAGGCTGGGACACTGAGAAAGAGCCAAAACTTACAAGTAAGGTATTACATCCAACATCATCGAGATAGTATTTCAGATGTCGTGATGGTCCACTGATCACTTGAGAGTTCAACATTTGGGCCAGCTGTCTGAAAAAAATGGTGGGAAGGGTTTGAGACAGAAACAGCCAGTGTATGTTGCACCCATAGGTAGCATGAGAGTGTTTCCTACTTTAGGTGACATAATCTGATGCCTTCTCAAGTACGCTCCAAAACCGGCAGAGACAGTGTTGAGGGAATCAGCATGCTCAGCATGTCGTAGTTAATGAAAGAAATATAATCAGTTGAATGCACCATAAGCACTATTATATACTACAGTCCCCCAATCAATGGAACAGTGATTTGCATATCTAATATTTCCATCAGTGTGTGATGGGCACATTGAACATGCACAGTTGCATGGAGAACAAAATGAACACTCACCTGATGAGGGAAAATAATAGTGCTTTGCAAGGGCATGGGGAAGCTTTCTGTGGTTCCCAGCAGTACACAAGGCCTCAAGTGCTTCTCATTCGTGAGCAACATCCATCACATGGAATCTTTCAGCTTTGTCTTCATTACAAGCAAGCATCCCATTCAACTCATCGTCATTCATGTCACCTGCTTCCTCATTTTCTTCCTCCTGATCTGCCTTCAAGATGGATCGCTGGTAAGGAAGAAAAAACCAACATATAGGGATGGTGAGATGCGATTATCAGTGGGATGCTTACCAAAAACTCTTCCTGTTCTTCCACTATTGACCTGTTATCGAAGTGAGAATGACCTTGTCATCAATATCAGGCTTGTATTATGCACAGGCATACATTGCCTCTTCTTAGTAATGAAACACAGGATGCGAATGGCCTTTGTCTGACCAATAGAGTGGGCACGATCTTGAGCTTGCAATCAGCATGAGAATTCCTAAGATAGATGAATCATTATTCCACCCCAAGTTAGATACATGGTTAAGACTCACCAATCAGAGTTGAAACTGAAGCCCCAAGAAAAGTACAGTGAATATACCATGTTGCAAGTATGAATGAGCTACCCACATGATGACAGTATCAGCAGTTTGCAAGATAAGCACATATGGATTCATGTGTCAATAACAAGTTTGCTAGAAATAGGTGAGACAGCTTATCCTGTGGCCTGTGGTGAAAAACTTGGGAAGGGTGTGAGAGAGTAGTTCAAACTTTCTAGAGGAACGAATGAGCTTGTTGTCAATGAGACCACTTGGATTGACTTTATCCAGTATTAACAGACCTTTACATATTGTACTTCTCCATCTGCCCATACAGCTGTGAAAAGCACTCATTCATACTTTGATGACCTTCTCAACCTTGTCGGGCAGCTTGCTCTTGACATCCTTCTTTAATCATTCCAAAAGGAATGTGTGACAGGCGACAAATGATCAGGAGGACCTCTTCATTCAGCTCGACCTTGTCTCCTGTACCAGAATTGGCAAACAGGGTGTTGAACCATTTGTCAAGTGATCTGACCAAATTGAAGATTGTCAGAAGAACGAATTTGAGCAGGGATCACACCTCACAAAAGTTGTTTGAAGAAGAGTACCTGTGAGAATGAGGCAGATTTGGGAATGGTAGTACTAAGTGAGCATTTGAACCAATTTACTCTGTGTGTTCTTCATGCGATGGCCCTCATCTGGGTGTGGTGTTGCAACTGTGCAGCTCAATAATCACCAATACACTTACCCAACAATAATGTGAACCCATCTGATCTTGCAAAGGATCAGATGATCCTGAACAATATATTCACAGGTCATCAGCAAGACTTGGAACTGGCCCATACACAACTCTGCTTACAGATTTCGTTGCTGCATAGGGTTGCCCTTGTAGGAGATCATTTTCACCACTGGAGCCTCCTTGATGAATTCACCAGACTGGTTTGTCATGGTGCTGAGCGGAATGATGATGAGGCAAGGCCCACTCCATTTCTTTACCTCAATAGTCAGTGGGCACAGATCTAGGTATCATATAAGGCACAAAGCTCACCATTTTGTTTGTTATTGTACAAGCTCACTGTCCATTGCAACCCTTTGAGCCAGTAATCTTTGAGTGTACCATTAATGAGGAGGGAAGGTTGTTTAGTGATTCTCTCGGATGCAACAGCATAGTCATCTACCTTGGTCTTACCTTTCAGAGCTTCTTCTGGTACCTGTTGTTAGAACCAGGGTCTCTGGGAGGTAACTCTGGAACTCCAAAGTTCAAGCAGGACTTGGCTTCACCGTATGTGGTGCACCCTTGTCACAACTCCGGGGGTGTCCTGTAATTTCAGAACGGGCGGAAGAAGTTGGGTTGGTCTTGTTGCAAGCAACAAAGGCTGAGGATGGTTCAGAAGAGAGTCTTGGAGACTCAAGGGGGTCAGAGTGAGCTTGGGAGACTGTCCAAGTCGATATTCAAACTGGAGTATCTACTACAAGTGTGGGGACTTTATATACAGGAGTAGAACATAGGTCTTACTAATAGTTTGGAGTGTGAATGCTAAGTGTATCAGAGCTGTGCTCCTAAGCAGGCACAGGGATGGAGGGTGAACTGGGACGAAGCTAATGGCTATGTACTGTAAGCGAAGAATGGAGTGTAACACTAAGAACAAGGAATGCTAAATACAGAGGGTCCAGGGTGTCAGGAATGCAGACTCATTGAGAACGCACTGGAGGTTGCAGGAAAGGTGTCTGGAGTTGTCTGGAGTTAAGTCCGGAGTCTCGGATTCAACAGATGTGACAACTACTCAACTCCACTGCATCGTTTCGTGCATAAGGGGTAGCAGCGGCAATGGATGAGTACTGGTGCAGCGGATAGGGAGGATGTACTAACCTGGGATCCTGAATATATTGGTCATAAAGACCTTGGATCTCATTATCAGAACCATAGATGTCCACCTCATTGTTGGAGTCCCACGAGGTGGAGGGAGCAGCAATAATCTGGCGCTTGTGGGAACGTTTAGAAGGAGGGGGAACATCAGAGTCCTCCTCATCAAGACAGGACCAATTGATCTTTTCGACCGATTGTGGGAGACAAACAGTGGGCACTATAAAAGTATTGGAGAAGAAGGTGGCGGCATTGGACATTTCAACGTCATCAACAATGGTTGACGATGGCTCGGAAATGGACAGGTCAAGGTGATCTAAGAGGGGGCACGCATGATTGAGGGAGCGAATCGTCTCATAGGTGGGCTGGATCTCAAGCTGATGGGCAAGATCGAAAGCCTGCTTAATCTCCAGAAAGGCCGGAGGACCTTGGAGACCCTGGAAACGAGTTGCAGGAATGTGGGCAGCAGCATGAGGGTCGACGACAGGAGAGGTAAAAATGTGGGTGGGGGCGACAGTGACGGACATGAATTGCGTCTCATTCTCAACAAAGTTGAGGTGATTGTGGTTGGCCTTGCCACCACACTTGCCACAAGAACACTTCTTCCCCTTCTTGTCTATGCTATCACCACCCTGCTGCCCAGAAGGTGCTGGATTGGACTGCTGCTGGGACTTGAAGGAGGGGTTACCCTCTGACTTCCTCTTAACAGCACTGATTTTCTGAGCCTGTTGAGACCCAGAACTACAGCCTTTGCCACCCATGTTGGAGTGTTGCTCCCAAGATAATGTGGCAGCTGCCACAATCTCATTGACCGTAGGGTCAGCCTGTTTCCCATTGGCATCTTTCTTCTGCACAAGCATCTGCATGACCACGTCCATTGTTGGAGGCAGCTTCGACAAGACTATTATCACCTGGATTTTGTCAGGTATCTCGTACTTCATGGTCCTCAACTTCACGAACTGATTTTGAAGGCATTGGAACGCCTGTAAAGGATGACTATTGGGAGGGACCTGAACATCCATCATGGCCTTGAACTCCGCATAGACTTGTGGGAGGCCAGACGTAGAGTAGTCACTCTTGAGAGCAGTGAGAAGGTCGAAAGCCATGCCGTGATGAGAGTATTTGATCTGCAAGACGTTGGTCATGTTGAAGGTAAGGGTGCCAAGAATGTGAATGTTTGCTTCACTCCAACAAATATAAAAATTCTGGGTTTCCGTGTCGTCAAAGCCGTCAGGGCCAGGAGGAGAGGGTGCAGGTAATTGTGTGCACCACATGCTGCCAGTCAAATTGAGATAGGCAAGCATGGCTGGCCACCAGGTGACATAGTTCTGCCCATTGAAGATGGGGAGACGGGAGGAGGTTGAGTTGTTGTTGTTGAAAGACGACATGGTTCTGTATGGGCAAAAATGCATCAGAATGACATAGATTCCCCCTATACCTAGCAATGATGCAGCCATGGATGGTGCAAATAAGCGCTAGAATATGCTCAAGCAGCTAGGTGTAGCTCAGTGGGGGTGAACCCACTGGCGCAAACTAGTGCTTGAATGCACTCGAGCAGCTGAATGCAGCACAGTGGGGGTTAGTCCACCAGCGCAAATGAGCACTCGTTTATGCATGAGATGACACTGCAGCCAGAGTAGCTAGCAGCCATAAAGGCACTTTGCTATCAGCGCAAACTGTTGCTTGTTTGTGCTGAGCCTTTAGCTCAATGTAGTCCAGGTCTAGCTAAATCAACTCAGGCGCAGCCTGAGGATCTGCTGCTGAGCTGGGGCTCATAACCTGTTGAACAGGCACACTACAAGCTACAGAGGTTAGGCTAGTAGGACTTACATAAGCGCAGGTGATTGGTTGATGCGTTCACACAAGGTAGTGGTAATAGATCAAGAGATGATTGAAACTCAGACGACTGAGTCCAAATGTAAGTACAGCTGAGGTAATACACTATACTAGGTAAACTACTGTACTCTACTGTAGAACAGGGCTGGAACAAGTCATAGCTCGTTCAACATGATCAACACACACCCTGATTTGGCTGAGGCCAGGGTTGTTTCACTGGAAATCTGTGACATGAATGGAGTGCTCATAGCCCTGGGTGAGTATAATGTCATGTTCCAACAAGATGATTATGTTGAGGTTGAGGTTATTCTTAGATTGTAAGTCCTCTGAGTAGATTCGAACCCATCACTTCATAGAGCCTTTCGAATTTTGGCTGACACATCACACAATGCTCAGTCTAATGGCTCTCGGATCTACCAGTTGATTCTCAAAAATATGAAAAAGCTGCCATTTCACTTGTATGCACAAGCTAACTTAATGAAGGTATACAACTCCTGTGAACAAGGGGAAAAGGTGCACTGATGATGAAACCAACAATCTCCCTGGGCAGTCGCCTACAAAAAAAACTCCTGTATCTCATGCAGGACATGACAAGATGGACTTTGAGATCCTTTAGTGCATAGGATCATCATTTAACCTTGCTTTTGTAAAATGTGAACAGCACATGAATATGTACTGGCACTATCGGGTATGACAATTGTCATTTCTTGATGCTGAATCTTGGAATATGTAAATACTGTCTATAACTACTGGAGTCGGGGACTGGCGACTCTGCATGCCGCTCCGATGTCCATAACCCATAACCCATAGCATTTTTACATCTTCATAACCTATAATGTGTGCAGATAGGATACTTGATTAGGGAATTTTATTATATAATATTTTTTCTCCCATCCCAGGATGGCAAGAACAGCCCAAGAACAAGCCAACACCATAGTCATGGAATCCATTGAAGTCCTGAAAAAGGGCTTAACAAAGCTTCATGACCAAATTTAGGATCAGAAAGCCAAGCTTGATGCTTGTTAAGTCCGGATCCTCTGGACTCAAGTCCAGTCAGAGGTCCAAGGGTTAGTTCATAAAGTTTATCAGAGAATGAACAGAGAACAGAGTGGAAAGGGGATACCTAGGAGGATATTGGTGCAGGACTTATGTGTTGCACCCTTGCTGAGGTTTGGTCCTCATATTTTGTAAGGAGGGAGGAGGGGAGTGAGAGAGAGACCGAATGAGGATCTGTGTCATATCCGACCTGACCTCCAGACCTCCGGACCTTTTACTCTTCTCCGTCCTCCATAGTCCAGACTTTGTTCCTTCATACCGGACTCCGTTCTCCGAGTATCGGACTTCCTCACTTTCCTTATTTAGTATTCCCTTTATACCTTCGTCCCTCCATTCTCTAGTTACAACCCTTAGTATCATCCCTTAGACCCTTCGCCACACCATATGCTTTCACTACGTATGCCTCCCGTCTCCATATGCTTCCCTCTTACCCGACATACCTTACCATACGATCCTCCATTCCCCCGTCCGAACTCCGGACCAGACTTTAGTATATAAGCTTCCTGTACTCCGTTTCTGTACCCCAGTACGAATATCAAACCAGTCACCTCCTGTCTCTCATCCGACCCCCTTCTCCCTCTTCTCTCTCCTCTCTCTTCCTCTCTCCTACAAAATACGAGGACAGAGCCTAGGCAAGGGCATGACACATACATCCTGCGCCAACGTCCTCCTAGGTACCCCCTTGCTGCTCCGAACTCCGTTCATCCCTCCTATGAACTTCGTGCACTAACCCTCAGAACTCCGTTCGGACTTGACAGGGGGAGACAACTCTCCAAGATCGTCAACAAGTGGAAAACCTCCCTGATTGGCCTCATGACTTACTAGGCGCTACCTTACTCATAAAACCTTGGAAGGTGAGTCTGTCTCTAGTTATGCCGCTATCTCCCATCTCACTCCCATTCTCTGCAGATATCGGTGAGTCTGGGGGAGACAACTGTTTCCAAGATCATTAACAAGTGGAACCCCCCCCAATCGGCCTCATGACTTACTAGACGTTGGAAGATAAGTCCGTCTCTAGCTACACCGCTTTCTCTCTCTCTCTCTCTCCATTCTCCACGGATATCAGTGGGTTTGGAGGAGACAACTGTCGCCAAGATCGTTAACAACTCAACCCCCCCCCCCCCATCAACCTCACGTCTTACTAGACAGTCTTATTCGCAAGATGTTGGACAGTAAGTCCATCTCTAGTCACACTGTTTTCTCCAAGATTGTTAACAAGTGGAGCACCTGCCTCATGTCCTGCTAGGTACAACCTTGTTCACAAGACCTTCGAGGGTAATTTGTCTGCCCCTAGCTATACTGTTATCTCCCATCTCACCCCCGTTTTCTGCAGGCACCGGTGAGTGTGGGGGAGACAGCTGCCTTCAAGATCACTAACAAGTTGAACACCCCCCCCGTTGGCCTTATGTCTTACTAGATGCTATCTTATTTGCAAGACCTTGGAAGGTACGTCTGTCTCTAGCTACACTGCTATCTCCCATCTAACTCCCATTCTCTGCAGACATTGGCAAGCCTGGGGGAAATGATCGTTAACAAGTGGAACACCTCCCCCATTGGGTTCATGTCTTACTAGACGCAACCTTATTTACAAGACCTTCGAGGGTAATTTGTCCATCTCTAGCTATACTACTATCTTCCATCTCACCCCCATTCATTGCAGGCATCGGTTAGTTTGTGCTTGATAATGTTCTCCAAGATCATTCACAAGTGGAACACCTCCCTGATCCACCTCATGACTTACTTATTTACAAGACTCTGCAAGGCAAGTCTGTCTCTAGCTACACTGCTATCTCCCACCTCACTTCCATTCTCTACAGACGCCTGAGTAAGGCGCTGTAGGAGGACAGATCCTAGGGAGTTAGTAGGCTGATTTTTAATCTTGGTTAAGGCTCATTCATGATAATGCAAGATTGTTGGAGGATGTAACACCATAACTAGGTATAAGATTCAGCATGGAACATATTACAAGGGTGATCGATTGCGGGTCTTGGGATTGATAGGAGACCAACATGCATAGGTTAGGTTACAGTAGTTCGTGAAATATTCAGGACCCTCTTCAACAATGCCCATTATTCCACCAACTTCCCCCCAAATCCAGCATTAAGCACTCTTCATGATAATGTACAGGATCTTTATCGGATGTACTCTCTACTCCCCTCCTACGAAAATACGAGGACAGAGCCTAGGCAAGGGCACGACACATAAGTCCTGTGCCAATGTCCTCCTAGGTACCCCCTTGCTGCTCTGAACTCCATTTGTCCCCTCATGAACTTCATATACTAACTCTCAGACCTCTGATTGGACTTGAGTCTGGAGGACCCGGACTTGACACCTCCCACCAGAATTTGTGGACTTCACATCCATGTTTGCCAAGAAATCAGCTGACCACCTCCCCCCTTCCTGATCAATGAGACCTTCAAACCCCAATCTGTGAAGTTATATCCCCTCACCGAGGTGGAAAAGAAGGCTACCGAAGATTTTCTTGAAGAAAACCTTTGTGCAGGAAAGATCTGTCCTTCGAAATCTCCCCAGTCATCCCCTTTCTTCTTTGTTAATAAGAAAGACAGGAAACTATGTCTATACCAGGACTACCAATATCTCAATGAACACACTATCCGGGACACCTACCCTCTCCCCCTTATCTCAGATCTTGTTGAATGCCTCCAAGGTGCCAAGGTGTTCACTAAGTTCAATGTCCGATAGGGATACAATAACATCAGGATCAAGGAGTTAGACTGCTGGAAAGCAGCCTTCCTTACTCACAAAGGCCTGTTCGAGCCTACCGTCATATTCTTTGGACTGATGAACTCCCCTGCTACCTTCCAATGCTTTATGAACAACTCCTTCCATGACCTCATCACTGAAGGATGGCTCATCATCTACATGGATGACCTCCTCATCTTCTCCCCTGATGAAGAGACCCACACCAAACACACTTGCCATGTTCTCAAATGTATGACCAAACTTGACCTCCACCTTAAGTTAGAAAAATGTGACTTCGCCACCACCAAAGTCAAATACCTCAGTATGTTAGTCAAACCCAGGGAGCTTACTATGGACCCCATTAAACTCACAGGGATCACCAACTGGCCGACTCCCCTGAAGGTCAAGGACATGCAATCCTTCCTTGGTTTCACCAACTTCTACCGACAATTCATCCCTGACTACTCCACTATCACCTGTCCCTTCCTTGACCTCACCAAAAAGGACCACCCCTGGGATTGGTCCCCAGCATGTGCCAATGCCTTCACTGCCCTGAAAATCACATTCACTTCCACACCCGTCCTGCTCCTGCCCAACCCCACCAAGCCATTCTCCATCACCACCAATGCCTCAAAATGGGCAATGGGTGGCATCCTCCTCTAACCTGACGGTAATGGCGACCTCAGACTGTGTGCCTACCTCTCCCAATCCTTCTGCTCTGTGGAGCACAACTATGATATCTATGACTGGGAGCTCCTGGCTGTCATCTGTGCCCTCAATGTGTGGCATTACCACCTCCACAGCTCCCCTTTTGTGGTCTTGGTTCTAACTGACCACAAGAACCTCACCTATTTCTGCGAACCCCACAAGCTAAACTGCTGCCAAGCCTGTTGGCTTTTAGATCTCATGGACTTTGACTTGAAGTTTACCCATGTCCCTGGCTCTGCTCTCTCTGCTCCCAATGCCCTGTCTTGCCACCTGGACTTCATATCTTCTGATAATGCTGACAATGAAGACATTGTGCTCCTCCCTGATGACCTCTTTATCAAAATCATTGATACCAACCTCACCTCCAAAGTTGCTGCCTCCACCCCTTCCGATCCCATTGTTATTGATGCCCTCCACACCCTCAAGGGTTCAGTTGCCTCTAAATTCTGCTCCCACTTATCCGATTGGTCCTATGACGCTGATATCCTCACCTTCCAGGGCCACATCTACATCCCTGAAGATCTCTACCATGGGGTAGTCTCCTGAGCCCACAATCACCCTCTGCAGGCCATCCGGGCTACCTTAAAACCTGCCAACTTGTCTTTCGTGACTACTGGTGGCCTGGGCTCACCTCCTTTGTATGCTACTTCATTGAAGGCTGCAGTCCCTGCCAACAGATGAAGGCCAACACCCATCCAACTGTCACCCCCCTTACTCCCATTGCCTCCTCCTGCACCCACCCCTTCCAACAGATCTCTTGTGATCTCATCACTGACTTTTCTGAATCTGCCAGTTTCGATAGTCTTTTGGTCATGGTCGACCATGGGCTTATGAAGGGGGTGATTCTATGTCCCATGCGGAAGACCGTTACTACTGAAGGTATCGCCCACCTCTTTTTCCACAAAGTCTACACATGATTCAGACTCTATGATAAAATCATCTCCAATCATGGCCCACAATTCACCTCAGAATTTGCCAAATCCCTAGTGAAACTCATTGGATACCAGCTTGCCCTCTCCACCACCTACCACCTGCAGACTGATGGCAAAACTGAATGAGTCAACCAGGAAGTTGAAACCTATCTCCATCTATTCTGTCACCAAAATCCCACTGAATGGGCAAAACATATCCCAATGGTGGAATTCACACACAATCACTGCCCCCACTCTGTAACCAACCAATCCCTGTTCTTCCTTATGATAGGATATGAACCCAAACCTCTACTCACAATCATTGCAGAAACCCCATTACCCACTGTCAAAACCAGACTAGATATACTATCCTACTTCCATGATGAGGCCCTGGCATCCCATGAACTCACATGCCAAGTCATGAAATCATGCAATACACATGGATTCACCCCCTGGAAACAAGGAGATAAGGTCTGGTTAGAAGCACGAAACCTGAAACATTCCCTCACCTCCCCTAAATTCATGCCTAAATGAGAGGGTCCCTTTGTAATCACCGAAGTCCTATTCCCTATCTCCTACTGCCTCTGTCTCCCTAAAACATGGAAGATCCACCCTGTATTCCATGCCTCCCTTCTATCGCCCTATCACAAAAATGACATTCATGGCCTGAATTACCCAGCTCCACCCCCAGAATTAATAGAAGGAGAAGAGAAGTATGAAATTGAAAAGATCTTATGCCACAGAGGAACCCCGACCCATTGGCAATTCCTGATTAGGTGAAAGGGTCATGCAGCTGACAAAGACTCTTGGCAAGCCAAATCTGATCTGATTAACACCGAGGCTGTCCTCAACACTTATAAACACCTTCACCCCAAGGTTTTCTCCAAGTCTCATACCCCCTTCTCCACCAAAACTATTTGTGTAATGACTCTCAACCTTGCTTTCTCCTATCCCCATGCCATGTCCCCCCTCATCCCTCAGGGAACTGTTACCCAATGACTTAGCCAGAGTCCTCCTGCTAACAATCAGCAGATGGCATCACCTCTGCCCTCTCCTAAGGGCGTTGAGTCTCCTACTCCAGTATTTCCTCCACCTCACACTGCTGTTGACACCTTTGCTAGCAGTCTCCCTACCAAATCATTGATAACCCCATCACCCCCACCAGACTCCATATCCTCTAACACACACCCTGCCCATGGAGACTGTCTTGTCTCCTTCAGTTAGGGAGATCCCACCGGATATATTGCCCCAAACCAGACCAACAATAAGCATTTCCCCACTGAACTGGACCTCCCGTTTCACGCTCACTGCTTTCGAGAAGGATACCCCGACGAAGAATACCAGTGCACCCTCCATGTCTATCTCACCAACTCTTGCCTCACCCTACCCATCGATCAGTTCCTCCAACCTGGGTCCCCCCTCCTGTTCCTCACCCAAGCATATCGTCAGTTGGCTCACATCTCTGTGATTGCAGAGGGCCTTCATCTACCTGAGTTTGTCTTGCAACAAACTGTATTATTCTCTGCTTGTGATCTGGGCATGGCTGCCTTGAAAGGCCTTGCCCACCAACTGGACCTGGGAGATTGGCTGAAGGAACTAGATGGATATATGGCAGACATCGCCTATACCTTCCTGCATGCTTGAAAGGAGGAGCAGGGGGAATACATTTCATTCATCCCATGAGGATGTATGGACCCTGACAATGCAGTTACCACTAGCCCCAATGGGCAAAACCCTTGGAAAGAATTTGAATTCTGGAAGGACAAGCTCTTTCCTCTTCCTGAGGACCACCTGCTCTACAATAAGATCTGCCACTGCCACCACTGCCTCAGGCATTGGAGGGCCAAGTGCATGTACTATATCTGCCCCACATGCAAGATCAGAAAATCCCGTCACTCCCAGTACCTCTGCCCAGAACATCCCCCCCTCCACTCCCATCAGTCGCCCCCATTGTCTTTATCTTTGTCTTCTGCCTCCTCCTCCTGCTCCCACCACTCCTCCTCATCACCTTCATTCCACATCTCTGTACCCCCCTCACACCACTATGCCCACCACCATTGGTGCCCATCACAACCAGTCCCAGTCCCTGCACCTCAGGCACCCTCTCCCTCATCTGCCAATCTTGATGACGTCATTGACGAAGTTGAATGGGGTAATATCACAGGCTCTCTGGGGCCCTTGTATGGTGATTTCTAGTATTCGTCATGGACTCAACACCCTAAACCGGGAGTAATGTTACGATTTATGCCTGCATATTTGTTTTTCCTTTTGTTGGACTTATACCTCCTCATTTAGCTCTAGTCATGCTAAACTCATAGTTCCTTCTCCCACATGCTTGATTATTTTCTCCTTTTCCTGAATGTTCTCTGATTACTTGTTGCTCTTCTTTTGTCATTGATCCACTGACTCAACAATCAGTCAGCTGTTTATTCCTCCATGTTCCTTCAACTTCTATATAATTACTCAGTGAACCTTCGCCCCCATATATAAACCTCCAAGTAGCACCACTATCTCCCAGCTTAGACCTACTTGGCTCATATAATCCTAACCTCCTTTTTGTGTGTCTTTGCTCTACACTTGAGTGAGTGCTTTAGCTCCTGCCTGTGTCCCATCCTGATCACAAGGGATAAGTCCTTGGTCCACCTGCATCACCAGGAAGTCTATCGTCTGGTATCACCAGGACGAATCCTTGACCTTGCCATCCACAAGGTACCCCCTTGTCCTAGTATCTTAGGACCTTCACCGAGTTCACACCTGACCCTTCGGGATCAAGTGTAACATGAACAATAATGTATTCACAAGTAATTGCTGGGTCACACTGTTTCAAAAGGCAAAAGCCAAACAAAGTCAAAACCCTGTTGGTCCTTGGTGCTCTGAACTCAAAACTTGGAACCCCCTCCTCCTCATCCCCTTACTATTATCATCTCTGTACTCATCAAATTTACATGCCACATATGACAATGAGCTCCATTCAATTGATTATCAATGACATGACTGCCACCATTCGCCAAGTGCTCAAGGAGAAGGTGCTTGGGCTAACTGATGGACTAGCAGCTCAGATGGAGGCATGGCATCAAGCAATTGTAGATCTGAAGGCCCACCTTGTATGTCATATTAATTCTAGCATATTGAGAAGTCAACTAATTGCCCTAGGACACAATCTAGGCCATTGCAGGAGGTGCTGAGAGGAGATACTTAGGAATGATGTCACCAAGTATCCAGACCACCCTTGGCTTAATGTTGGCCAAGGTGTTGATAAGGAAAGTGAGGTGAGTAGTTCATTACATTGTTCAATCATTTCTTACAACTCCCATTCAACACCAAGGTTTGAAAGGAGAGCAAGGCATCTGCAAAAGAGGACATCAATTCCCAAGAGGTACTGACAACGTCAACTGAACCAGTGACAGGGAAAGGCAAGACATGACAGATCAACCCACCAGAAGCTAAGCCTGAGGATTGTGGATATTCAAGGCACTGCATTCACAACTCAGAGGTATCACAAGCAGGACTGTCTCAAACATGTTCAGCAGGAAGATTGCAACCACCACTATCAGGATCAAACCCATAGGCAATAAGATAATGCCTGAAGGAAAGCCTAATGCAAGAACTATCATCTCGAGCAGAGAATGAAAGGAGCAAGAGTGATAAGAATACCAAGCACAAGGACTACTTTACTGGACAAGTGCTACTTATATAGGATATCTAACCCTAAGGCCTGTATCTAGATGAGCCCTGTGCCCAAATATGACTAACAGATATTAAATAACAATCGAAATGGAAGCTAAATATGAAATGATAAATAAGTGAAGAATGGAATGATGTCATGGTGACATCAATAGACTAGACCATAATGTAATGATGATGACATAACCTGATGTCAATGGAATGACACAATTAAAGGTATGTAGCCTAGACCTGAATTAGTAGATAAAGGGGAAATGTAAGATAATCAGGTGGAAGATTAAGGATAGGGATTTATAATAGGGGCTAAAAGTGTAAATATCATAAAGGGAAAATCATGGTTCTGACAACCACCTCTTGCTGATGACAACATTGATAACAACTCAGCACAGGTCTGTGACACCTGCAAACAATGAGGGGAGTTGTTCACTTATTAAATTATTCAGCACCTGGCTGATTGTATGTATCAGGAAGTCCTCCTTGGTGCACTCTGAGAGTTCAGCTACAGACTCAGTGCCAACTATGGGGATTTCTCTCTTGAGCATAGTCAACAAGTCATCTACACCTACCATTCTCATACCAGCATGACAGAAGGACTCTGTGGGACTCACTGCTGGTAGTGTACATGATGCCAAATCCATCGGCTCAAAATCAGATCATACAAAAATGTCACTATTGTCCCTAATTGAGGGGTCCAAATGTGAAGTAACTAATTTTTTGATATTTTCTAG